>CP130733.1:7871690-8167389 GCA_030553155.1 Nippostrongylus brasiliensis
ATGATGTCCCGGTAGCGTCATCATCATCTCCTTAGCGTTTAGTCCCGCACCGTCGCGGGGTCCGCTGTCCTCGTCAATAGTCGCCACTTGCATCTATCCTGGGCGTCTTGGAGCGTTGCCCCAACTTCCTTGAGGTCGTTCTTAATTACGTCGCTCCACCTTTTCTTGGGCGCTCCTCGTGGTCGCTTTCCGGGAACCTCAAACTCCAGTGCTTTTCGTGCTGGGTGGTCATGCCTTCTCACCACGTGTCCGAACCAGCTGAGCCTCTGCTCACGCATCATGCACTGGAGCTGTCCTCATAACCTCTCTGACGTCCTCGTTCCGGACCCTATCCAGTCGTGTCCATCCGCATGTCCACCTGGGCATCCTCATTTCCGCAGAGTGCATGCGTTTTTCGTGGGCCTTAGTTACGGGCCAGCACTCGCTGCCGTAGATCAGCGCCGGTCTTACAACTGCCCGGTACACCTTTCCTTTGAGGACCCTTGAGCACCTCTTGTCACAGAGGATTCCAGTAGATTCTCTCCACTTCGCCCAGGCTGCGTTTATCCTTTCCTTCACTGCCTGATCTAGGGTACCGTCCTTCGCCAATTCGGTCCCGAGGTATCGAAAGTGGTCTACCCTCTCTATGACTTCCTGGTAGCAATCGACCATTGGTTCTGAGCCTTCTTCCGAGCTGAGGAACTTGGTTTTCTTCACGTTCAGCCGAAGACCATTTTTGGCCAATGTTTTCTGCCATTCTTGAACCGTTTCCCTGTAGTTCGTCCTTCGTATCCGCTATCAGGGCTATATCGTGTGCGTACATGATGGTCTTGAGTGGCTCTTCTATCAGGTGACTGACCATGCTATCAAGCGTCAATAGGAAAAGAAACGGGCTCAGCGCTGATCCTTGATGCACACCAACCGCGATATCCACCTTCTTTGTGAGTCCGTGCGGGGTGCGGATTGTTGCCCTGGATCCGGCATACATATCCCTTATTATCTGGATCAAATGCTCTGGCACCTCTCGTTCCCGCAAAGATCTCCAGAGTACTTCTCGAGGTAGCCTGTCGTAGGCCTTCTCCAGGTCCAGAAATGCCAAGTAGCAAGTATTGCGCCTTTCTCGATATTTGTCAATAACCTGCCTGGCTATGAAGATGGCATCCACAGTGGATCTACCCGACATAAATCGAATTGCTCCTGTGAGAACGGAATCATTTCCCTCAGCCTGCTGTCCACCAGTCGCTCGTAGACTTTCATGATACGGGATATCAAATTGATACCTCTGTAGTTAAAGCACTCCATCGCATCGCCCTTTTGCTTGAGAATCGGTACGATGAAGCTGTCTCTCCAGGCTTCAGGCATCCTACCCTCAGCTGTGATCTTGTTGAGGAATCTCGTCAACCACCCTATTCCATAGCCACCTAGCACCTTCCATATCTCCACCGGTACTCGGTCTGGTCCAACTGCCTTACCAACCTTCATCTTCATCACCGCTTTCTGGACCTCCTCCTCACTCTAGAGCTGTATAGGACCTTCCACGGGCTCTACATCTCGGACACTTTCCCGAAGAAACTCTTCATTGCGGAGTCCTTTGAAGTACTCTTCCCGTCTAGACTTGACTTCCACTGGCGCTCTTATCAGTAATCCTGTAGCGCTCTTCACCGCCCTCAGTACTCTAACGTCTAGACCTGCCCGATGTCGTGCTTTTGCAAGGCGGAAGGCGAATTTTTCAGCCGTGGTTGTTCCAGTCTTTCGTAAAGGCTATCCATCTCTGTCGTTTTCGCTCGCGGCACCGCAATCTTCGCACGTCTCTTGTATTCCTTGTATTTCGCGAGATCTTCCAGTAGTCTAGACGTCTGCCACGTCTTGACCGCATTTTTCTTCTCCCTCACCGCCTTCTGAACCTCATCATTCCAAAACCAGGCAGCTCTCTCACCCTTCTGTCCTCCCTTGGTTTCACCAAGGACATCCTTCGCGCACTGCAGGATCGTTCAAGTAGCCAGCCGCTACGTCTCGTTTACTGGCCCATCAGGATTCGGAAGGCCAGCAGCTACCACTCGCCTTCTGAGCTCACTCTGCTCAGGACCTCTCAGTTTCACCCTCGAATTCGGAGCTCCGTTCTTACTTTTACCTTAGGAGATAGGACGACGTTCAGGTCCGCAACCGGGGGTCTGTGCTGCGTTGCGATGTCTTCAATAGGTAGAACCTTTACGTCTCGCACCGTTTTTAGGGCCCGCCTACGCACCAAAATGTGGTCCATTTCCGTTTTTCGACCTCCACTGCTGTAGGTCATCTTCTGGCTCTCTCTCTTAGAATGTGCTGCATATTGCCAAGTCGTGGGCGACCGCAAAGTCTAGAATCCGCTCACCATCTCAATTTTTGGACCCAACTCTTCTTCCTCCATGCACTCTTTCCACTCCTCTACGGTCGGTGCCTACATCACCATTCAGATCTCCCGCGATGGTGAGGAAGTCGTCTTCTGGGATAGATCTGATAACGTCATCTAGTGCCTCATAAAACTCATCTTTCTCCTTGTCGGGACAGCCGGTCTGTGGTGTGTACACTGATACTATAGTCCAGCTTCCCTCCTTCGTGTCTATCCTCACGGACATGATCCTATCGCTGATCCTTTGAACAGCTGATACCGAATCTTTGACAGACTCTGAGATCGGTATGCCTACGCCGTTTTTCCTGCCATCTTCGCCCTTGTAGAAGAGTTTGATCCCTTCTCCAATTTCTTTAGCCTTCTCTCCCTTCGCGCGCGACTCTTGAAGGCACAAGATCTGGATATTTCTTCTCTTCATCAGATCAGCAACCTCTCTGGACTTACCGCTCAGCGTTCCGACGTTGAGCGACCCTATTCAAACTAACTTCTTTAACTGACTTCGTCCGTTCCTCGGTAGCCCTCGCATACTGACCACAGGACTCGGGCGGGGGTCCTGCGCGCCACTTCCGGGTGACGTCCTAGCATTCACTCGATTATTTTGGCGACTTTCAATCATAGTTATGTGACAGGGTTTGACCATCAGCCGGCCTGTCAACCTGGGCCTGACGCTGGAATCGTTGCCATTTTTGCTGTTCTTGCACGGCATGGCTTTTTGCCTCAGTGTGTCACACAGAACCACTTCGCGATGCTCCAGAGCGCCAGCAAGCTCGCTCGAGCGACCTGACAACATGCCGACACCTGGCATCTTCAGGTTAGCCTGCCTACCTCTCGATGTTTCCTTCTTGCATCGAGCAGGCTATGCCCTCACCTTCTAGGGCCTGTGTCCATCGGCGGGCTCCTCAAAAAGGGCCTCTCGCCGTCGCCGGAACTAGCTGGTCTGCGATCAGCTCACCCCAGACTAGCTGGGCAGTTTCCAGTGGCACCAACTAGGAGGAGCGGACCTCGCCACCAGGAAAGTTGATCTTGAGAAATAGAAGTGCAGAAAAATTTGCAGGTGTTAGCGCTTTCTGACATTCGCTCGAAATGTGACCGGCTGACGAAAAAATCCTTTCTAATTCGACGGACCCTGGAGGAGCAAAGAAATACTTCGGACTTATTTTCATCAAATGAGGGTAGACAGATTGTGCTAGGGGAGAAGTCCAGAATGCCAGGGGGTTAGTCGACGTTTCTGCAGGTTCAACTATGCACAAAATACTCCATAGTGTTGTGTTAGAGTTCCGTGTTGGCACTTCTTCAGCTTGAAATTGAAGTCGTAAAAAATTTCGTAAAATTCCCAAAATTTGTCGTAAATTCGTAAAACTATTTTTTACGAAAAATGCCGTAAGAATCGTAAAATCCTAAATCGTAAAATGCACACCCCTCCTGGTCAGCAGCCTCATTTTTGAGAATACTGTCATATACACACTCGGACGATCAAGCGATCGGTCCCGGCCCGGACAAACCAACCCATCCCTTCAGGGTCGGCTAAATAGGTAACAGATTTCTTTAGGAGGGTAAGGACACTGGAGTGGTATAGCGAATGCAAGTCATTGTATAGGCCAAATACTCATCCACTACGATTTGATGAGAACCCAAATGTGGCAGCGCGTCCTTAGGCGACTGATCAACGCCGACGCCTTTACCTTTTTACCTTTACCAAATATTAGCTTCTGGTTACCTATTTTGCTGGCGTTCAATTATTAATTGCAAAATGCGATTGCTTGCTTTTGAAGATTTCTGGATAGTTTGAAAGGCATGTTGAATAAACATTCCCTGTGAGCATGTTTGTAGGTAGCGGAATCCTTTGAAACTTTACAGTCAACCTACTGCATGGAAATTTTTTCAAAGCCTTCCAGTGTTTCATGACCATTGGTCATTGGCGTCAGTAATCGTGATTTCTCTCTTGTACTGTACTGTACTGTAGTATGTGCAAAAAATGCGTCAAAAGTCTCACTTATGTCTTTTCAACTGAGATCTTTTTCTGAGATCTTTGCTCCTAGATCTTAACTGACAATGGCTGGACGTTCCTTCCTGAGATGTCCATACCTAGGAAAGGCCTTGGCGTCGTCAATGTTGATGGTAAGAAGCTCCATCTAGAAGCTGAACCACGCATTTTTCTGCGGTTGCCATTACGGCGCCCTTTTCGAAGCCAGTTTTCGATTTTTTGTGTTTCCTTTTCAGGTTCCCTTTTTGCTTTTGGTGGTTATAGCAGTGAAGGTTATCTCTCATCTATAGAATATTGGGAGTTTGGTTGGACTCAATGGAAAATGTCGCAGGCATGTTTTCCTTGTTTTTTTGTTCTTTTTCTCCTTTTTGGGGCTGCATATGTTACATTGTCGCCTTTTCTTTAGGTCCGGATGCCGCAAGAAAATGCCTACTTCGGAATCACACTCATGCCATGAGCCGTATACTTTGGATCCATCCAATTTGAAGATCCTTCATATTGCTACTACTCATTTATCAAGGCGAGATCATGCTGTATCAAAATGTTAATCACATACTATTCACCCATGTCGATGTTTCTCGAAATTTGCTCATTTTCCATGTTCTATTTTTTGTCATACATTCCGCAGTTCAAGCATTTCTGTTCTCTTGTATTTTCGAATGTTTCTCGAACTTTGTTCCATCAATGAAATCTTGCAGGATTTGAGAGATGAACTTATGTGAAAAACCAGGGAGGGGAACAGCAGCACATCGGGAATCGATTGAGAGGGTTCCAGTATTTGGCTGTTGCAAATTTATTCCAAAGAACTGCTGAATGGGTTTACTTGCGGTTTTGGATACCACGCGGTTGCCCTGATCTTATAAAATGGGAAAACGGTGAAGGTGTTCGGGAATATAGCAGCTCACAGGGAAAAGGTGAAGTCCGTCGTCTTAAAGTTAAGGTTCAGAATCGTAATAAAAACAAAATAAAAAGTATGAGAAGAGGTGAAATTACGACAATGAATTCTGTACGAGGATGTGTCTATTCAAGTCCTAAGTCATTGTGTCAACCTTCTCCGAAATCATAGTGTCAATCTACCCGATTCGAGAGGGATTTAAGGTTTGGCCAGCCCTGGGCGGGGATCACTCGATATTGGGTGAAATCATGTTTGAAGTTCAACTGAACGTGTAACTCATACAAGGTTAGAGCCTCAGGTACTGGTATATCGACCGACGGCAAGTAGTAGAGAATCGGCGGACCACCATAGACGTGGAAGCTCACTTCGTGCTGTAACCGGCTGGAGAGTTGGAGTTTAGACAAATGCTACGAGCGCATACCCTTCCTTCATTGACTCCGGCAGTAATGTTAGACCTCCATTTTCTAATAAATTTGTCTTGTTGCTCTAAAAATGTCGACTATCACTAATAGTCTCCGTAGGGAGACAAAGGAGCGAAGGGCTGTCGTGGGCGACAAGGAAGAAGGGGCCAGTTCGCAGTGCCACTGAGGCTGAACCATCTACATTCGCTGCCTGGAGGGGATTAGTCTAGATGGCACCACCGCCAGCTGAGCCGAACTGTTTGCTATTAGGCTGTCGCAAAATTAATTTCGGAAATGAACCGCTGAGTTCAAACTGCAATAACTCAACTCAAACGCAACTTTATGAATCAAGGTAAAACCCGTCAGCATCTACACGCCACTGCCAGCGAAGCGGTAATAAATCCAAGCCTGTAGAGAAGAAACTAGGATCACGAGAATTAACGAAAGCAGGAAAGGCAATTTCAACATCGGTCAAATCAGCGAATTTTTTCTGACGCAAATAAGAATCATATGCTTGAAAAAAGTGATAGTCCGTTGGCGAAAGGTCAGCAGAATAAGTAGGATGAGACAGAACTTCAATGCCTAACTGGGTCAATTTTTGCCTGGTGATCTGTGTGCACTTTCGTTGTCCTGCAATAGGATCGCACCGTCTCTGTTGGCTAGTGCCGCCCACATTTTTTGCAATTACGAGTACATTTCGTCTGAATCACAACAGTATGGCTCTGCTGTAACTGAACCACCAGGTGGTATGAAGCTATGATGGATAACTCCTTTACTAAACTACCACAAAGTAATCATAACCTTTTTAGGATGAAGTTTCGGTTTAGAAAAAGGTTTTGGGGGAGCACCCTTATCAACCCAAGCAAATCCCCGCTTACTATTATTATAAGAGATCCACTTTTCCTCTACAGCTATAATTCGGTCGACAAACGGTTCATTTTTATAACGAATTAGGGGATTCAAACAGATGTCAAAACGGGTAGAGCGCTGCTCATCGGTCAATTCAAAGGAATCCATTTTGACATCTTCACCTTGCGGATTTGTTCCAAACGTCTTGCGACTGTGAAGTGATGTACACCCAGGTCTTATGCTAGCTTACGAGTATTGGTGCCTGGATTTGCTTCAACGGCTGTCCTAAAACCTCTTCATCAAGGGACCACTTGCGCCCACGACCAGCTTTTCTTTCGAGATCAAAATCGCAAAAAGTAAATTTTCCAAACCACAGCTGCACTGTCCGTTCGCAAGGACAATCCGTCCCAAAGACTCTGCTAAGGTTACGTGCTACGCCTGCCGCGGAATGTCACAATTTATATTCATAAATTGTGAGCACTTGAAAGTCGCATCGGTTCATGTTCAAATGAAGCCCTGGAAAAAATCGGCTGCACAAACTAGAGAGATAGTAATGTACGCTTTTGATAGAGCGGATAATCTCCTACCTGTCAGTATGCTTGGATGTCCTTGTGACGAGATAATACGGCGTAAAAAAGTTTTCTTCTGAACACACTCAGAAAACGAAATTAATTTTGCGGCTGCCTAATATCCGATTCCCCACCTGCCTAAGAGCTCGTTTAGACGCCGCGCGGCGAAAATGCAAAATCTAAGCGCAATCAATATTTAACGTCATTGATCGAATTTGCTCCTTTGCGTTAGTGGCGCAGTACGGTGATGCCGCGTCCAAGCAAAAAAAAATTAGGCACATAATCACATAGGGAAGAAATTAAACGAAAAAGGTGAATTTCGTCAAAATGTCCTTTAATGAGGAATAGCAGCCTTCTTAAAAATCCGAACGAGCAGTAGGCTTGTCCATATGGGGCGCTACCGGATTTCGCCACTGATGCAAAGGAGCAAATTCGGTCAAATACGTTAAATATTGATTGCTCTTCAATTTTGTATTTCCGCCGCGTGGAAATACAAAATACGTCTAAAAGAGCCCGACCTCTGTTAGCCGTTGGAGGAAGGAGAACGCCAGCAAAGGGTTCGGTTCCAACTGACTGTCGACCGATCTACAAACTTAACACCGGAGCTTGAACTTAGCAAGCATCACATTGGAGCTACACTGGTGGTCAGATTACTAGGAATTTTACCAAAAAAGCTTTCAAGGCAAGCTCACGTCTCGCAATTCCACAATTATACATATGGGCCGGGCCTAAACTCAGAAACCTCAACAAACCTACGGACTAGACGGTTTGGTGAAACCTGGGGCCGTTCAGATTCGGAGGCGCTTGTCATCGATCCATAGACCACGACGCGGAACAGCTTTGCGGTGGTTGCGATCTAGAAGCCAATCGGCAACCGGTTAGTGATAGAGATTTTTTGTCTTTTTTGGACCGTCCACTTGTACGTAGCCAAGACAAACTATACCTTTGTAATCGCAACTCGATGAAGAACAATAAGGGTCTCGTTGTGAATCTTTGGGACACGCTGAGCAACTTCTCTCGTGAACAGTTATTCTCCTTCAGGTCACTAAATTGCCGGAGAGTCGCTTCGTCTGCTGGCCGTCTCAAGATAGCTTTGAATGATCCGCTAACATCCGGCGTGCCGGTGACAAATGTCTGTGTGTTTCGGCTCCAAATCTTCAGAAGCTTCGTAGTTGACGTAAGCCGTGATGTTGAGACAAACTCACAGCTAATCAAATAAACAATTCAATAATGTCGATTTTGTTTGCTGCAAGGAATTTCACATAAAAGTTCTGGACCAGCTAGGTCAGTTGGTGCCCTTTTAGTGCCTTCCTGAACCCCTTCCCCACAATTGCTAAATGAGTGTCCAGCTACCCTGACAGGGACGTCGTCCCGAAGCCCACCTTTTTCATGACTTTGAAAAATCTGTGCTCGATTAACGGTTTAGTGATTGAAAGCGGCTGACATTGATCGAGATGCGCCATGCATTCGTCTTCTGTTCACAATCGTAGAAGCGTGGTGAATGCCTCTCATGATTCATGAAAGATATTACTAGAAGAATTTCGCTTATGTTGATCTTTTCACCTTCACAGGCAAGACTGATAACCCGACCCCGAAGGGTTCGTTAGGCTCGGGCGAGGATCGCTCACACAACCGTGTGGATATCAGCAGCGCTTCTTGCCTTTACCTATACCAGTGGTAGGTATAAGAAAATGTGAATGAAGGATTACCAACGTCATACCTAATGGTTCCTGTGTGAATTACCCGGTAAAATGAATTGGAAAGCGGTGGTAAAAGAACCGACCACATCATGGAATGATAACATCGTCGACTGATGAGGATGCTTCATTCTCCACTGACTGTTTTCAAAGAAGAACGGAGCATCTTTTCAATTTTCCAATTTTCTTTTATTTCAACGAGTACATAGCCCCGGAGCTAACTAGCTGATATTTCAGAAGATCACGCAAAAAGCATGTACGACTTCGAACTCCATCTCGGAATCCGTCTTCCTCCGATCACCCGTGCCAGCATTCACTGACTTCATTCAACGAATTTATTGTCGGAGCAAATATCGAACCAGGAGTGCGCCATGACATCGTTCAACCTCTCGATTTATTCCAACTGCATGATTTTTCCGTAAGCTGTCCGTCCTATGGTTCACTCATTGGTCCATCGTTGGTCACCAATTCTCACATCATGTTTTTATGTTAAGGAACAAATCAACAATTTCACCAAACATGGAAAAGGACGCCTCCAGAGAGAAGCTCAAAAAGGAAGAAACGCAAAGATTGGAGACCACCACAACCACAAACGAGGACAAAAACGAAAGAAGGCAAAAATTCTCTCATAAGCGCTAGAGCTTTAACTTTCACATCGTACTGATAAATGCCACTGTCTATTCAGTAAAGTACAGTTTTTTTTCAATTTTCACATTGCCATTGATATCGATGACTGTATTAATGATGGTGCTACTTGCAAAAATAGAGGCTCTGACGGGACTCGTACCAGCGCCTCGGACCTAACTGGATGCCTGAGGGAAGGTAGGCATACTTCCTGCGGTGCAGTTGATTAGCAAATGCATCCGACACGCAGGTTCGAACCCCGGCTTAGCCGCGATTTTTATGACGCTAGCTGTTGTAGATATACAACCTATTCTATAGAAATTGGTAGTTAGCCATAGGGAGCCCGTAGATTAGAGTGAGTGCAATATGTGACAAGTATCTCTCGAGACGGCTCCCTAGGCACGACCCAGCGGCATACCGCGAGTGAGCACTTGGGAATCTAATCTGTTGCTCCACTCAGGTGCGGTGCCGTCTGATGTATTTAGCCATTGGGTCTCCCAAGTAGCCCAATGGGATTGTTCGGTGGCTACGCCCACAAATATATGCATAAATAGGATGACTGCTGTGATATTGTTGATATTCTTACGTGTACGTAGCAATAAATTGTTGTTACAAAAGTATCGAAGAACTATCCCCTTGGTTAACCACCAAATTGGTGCATCGACCGTGGAAAAAACCCTCTGCGCTAACTCTCTTAATTGAGAAACAGACGGGTTCCCTAGTTATCCTCGCTTGTGAGTCCTCCTCCGAGGAACCAGGAAACTAGAAGACTTTCTTTGCGAGTTCTCTCCGGAGAAACCAGAAAGTTCTTTTCTTATCATCAGTCCTTCGCGAGTTCTCCTAGGAGAAACCAGGACTAAATTCTCTTCTGCGCTAACTCCCTTCACGGGGAAACAGAAGATAATCCTTAATTTCTCTTGAGCGTCCTCTAACGAGGAACCGGGAAATTCAAATAAAAGACTCTCCCTGCGAGTTTTCTTCGGAAAAACCGGGAAGTTTTTTATTCAAAAAAGACTCTCCCTGCGAGTTTTCTTCGGAAAAACCGGGAAGTTTTTTATTCAAGCCTTCAGCGAGTTCTCTCCGGAGAAACCAGGGCTCCAATTCAAAGAAATCCTTGCTTGCGAGTCCTCTCCCGAGGAACCACAAGGAATTTCTGAGAAAATATCGGTGATTTCTTCCCAAGAAACCCGATAAAACCAATCAAAAGTCCCGCGTGGCAGGAACAACACCACAGAGCCACTGAAACCATTTCAAAAGAGTGGTGCAAACTCAATAACATCCGAGAAATCCAAAAATCTCGTGTGAGTTTGCAAAAAACACTAGAAATGGCTGACGTACAAGCTCTCAAGACAAAAATCTCCAGCGCCTGTGTTCTTCTTCGATCCAATGAAGCATCAATAGAAGGACTTCGGCAGGCCTTCGAGTTCCCGCAAGAAAAGGCGCAATGTCAAGAATTCATCAGAAACAAGACTGCGGATTTGAACTACCTCACCAGAGGGATTTCACAAGGCAAGGAACTGCTGGAGAAGTACATCAAGGACGCAATCAAAAGGATCGACAGGCGTACCGAACAAAAAGACCAGGAAAAATTGATGATCGATTTAAATAAGCATCTGGAAGAAGATGCCAACCGCCTGGAAATTCTTACCATTCAATGGTTAAACAAGATAGAATTTCGACTTGAGGAATTGACGCAGCAGGCCATCCTCATATCAGATGCAGCTTCCAACACCAGTTACCACGCAAACAGAAGTGATGATAATGGCATACAAAATCAAGAAAGCCATCTGTCAACGGGGTTCGATCATAGCATGCGAATCAGACGTCCGTTGCTGGAAGTTCCAACATTCTCAGGGAATTTCAGAGAATTCACTGCCTTCTGGTCAGTCTACCAGTCGTTAATTCATGACGACAACAACCTATCCGACCAGGAAAAATTCCTCTTCCTGAAGCAGGCTCTCAAAGGAAAAGCAGCAGCTTCAATTAGCAGCATCCCGGTTACTGGAGAAAAATACTTCGTAGCAGTGAACATCCTGAAGAAGCAGTACGACAGATCGGGAAGTATGGCCGACATTCTAATTAGCGAAATCGAGCGTATACCTCGAGCTAATGATAACCCAAGGAGCTGTCGCGAAACACTCTCTGCAATTACTGCACGTATAACCCATCTGGAGCAGACTGGGATGTCGCTCAACGCAGACAGGGTATGGCGCCGTCTGATTCTATCGAAATTCACGGAGCACATCTGCAGCACAGTAATCCGGAAAGAAAGTGATGCTAACATAGCTTTCGAAGTACAAGAAATCGTGGACACAATCGACGATATCATCACGCTCCAGGAAACGACCGAACTCACCACAAGGACCCTGTTTGGCAACGAAAATCGCGGATCAACCAACCCTACAAGGCCGTACACAAATGCTCGACAACCAAAACAAGTCGCCAGTTACAGACCATGCCTATGTGGTGGACAGCACTCACCTCAGCGCTGCGACAAATTTCCGACACCCGAAGCAAGGCGAGTGGAAGCCAGACGACAAGGAGTGTGCTGGAAATGCTTCGACAATTCGCATACATCGAACAACTGCACAAAAATGTCAAAATGTCCGAAGTGCAACCAGAACCACCACTCGTCGTTGTGCATCGGAACTAGCGACAGAACAGGAGCTGGCCAGCAAGCTGATAGGAGACAAAACCAACCGCAAAGGACTCCTATTCAGCGACAACAAGCATCTTCTCTACCGCGGAACACCGACCACTATAGGGGCCAACAACAGAGAAATGGGAGCTACCAGCGAGATAACGACCGAGTTCAAACTCTAAGCAATTCGGTGTCAGAACGACCGCTAGCTGGGCAGTACGTGCTACAAATGGCTTCAGCGATGATATACAACGAAGCCGAAGCAAGATATCAGCCAATTACGATACTGCTTGATTCAGGCGCTCAGAAAAGCTTCATCAAAGCTAGATTTGCAAGGATGTTAGGCCTTCAATCAAAAAGCACACGTTCGTTCACAACTTCAGGAATGGGAGAGCTGCAAGAAAGCTTCAACTCCAACGAAGTTCATGCGACGCTCAAAACCATTCACGCCGCCGCAAAACTGCATCGACTGCAGGTTTTTACGAAGGATAAACTGACTGTGGCGACCAAGTCTGCAGAGTTATCGAAAGCAGATAAGAACTTCATCAAGAAGGAGAAAATAGCAGTCGCCCAGCAAGGACTATATTCTCGTGAATTGTCTCCGGACATTCTTATTGGGCAAGATCTCCTCAATAGGATTATCGACCACGGAGCTCCTACTGGCAGGCTGCCATCTGGATTATTGTTGACACCAACAATTTTCGGTCACACAATTTCCGGCACTAGCGGCAGAATTACTAAATCATTAAAGAGGAATTTTGCCCTGTGCAGTTCTCTGATTATAACAAGTCTCTCATCATCATCTGAGGACGACTTCAAGACGGATATAAGGCGTACACCCGAAGTTGAACCACGAAGAATAAAGGGAGATCACGACACCGCTGAACATTCCACTGCCAAGTCTCCCAGCAGGTGCAGAAAAGACGGAATCGCCAAGAAGGTGAAAGAAGACGAGACCAGCCCCGCAACTTTAAATCTCCCACGAAGATTTGTATGGGCGCCATCGAAAACTGCTGTTCGAGCGATGGACACGTCAAATGATGGGCCTGACTATCAAACGCACCACGAGCCTTCTTCGCAGAGAGCAGTTGAACGGACGCTCTCAGAGACAAAAAAGATCACTAAGAAGGTCTGGCCTTTCCGGAGAAAGGAATACCATACGAAGCTGAGGAATCGTCACAAGAGGGCAAAGAAGATTTCAAGGACCCCCAGTGAGTCATTTAACTCAAATGCTGACTTGTCAACTGCGTCGAATACTGAGGCGAAACCAAGAGCGAGAGGAACAGTGCAACCAAAAGATCCAGCAACTCAGACCTCCAGCTTTACCTACAACAAGGACGTGCAGATTTTACCAATCCAACGCCATCGCGGCGGCCGAATATCCCGCTGATATACATAGTTCACAGTGTTCACAGTTCACCAATCTTCACACAATTACATGACTCATTAGTAATTTATTGAATTTATGTAGATCCATTGATAGTTATGTTTCTCAATAATTCTATCTTGTAATACTTGTAAAACGCGGTTGTTGACCTGTGCGTAAGAATTATTGTTATACGCTACCGATCAGTGTTGTAGATATACAACCTATTTATAGAAATTGGTAGTTAGCCATAGGGAGCCCGTAGATTAGAGTGAGTGCAATATGTAACCATCAAGCGGCATACCGGGAGCGAGCACTCGGGAATCTAATCTGTTGCTCCACTCTGATGCGGTGCAGTCTGAATTTAGCCGGTGATGGGATTGTTCTGGCTACGCCCACAAATATATGCATAAATAGGATGACTGCTGTGATATTGTTGATATTCTTACGTTCGTAGCAATAAATTGTTGTTTTCTATTGGTTAACCACCAAACTAGCTTCAATGAAACAACTACTTCTAGTGTACGTACTAATTCTACCGATCTAATCAACGTCGATCATTTTACCCTTTATCATACTCACGAGCACTAGAGAGGCTAACCATCAAATGGCGCCATGGAACTGTTTCAAACCGGTGAATTGCTGGATCCCTACTCTTCCAATTTCTATTGAGCCGAAAGGGCCACTTCTTGAAAGTCGAAATTGATTGAGACCAAAGTGCTCAGTAGAGCGATTTCACAACAGTACCGTACTTCGTCGGGGATTTCATAAGGCCATCATTGCACTTTCTTCATCCAACGGTCGACCTTTTCAGTTCACTGTCGCCGATCGGCAGTCTACTGTCCACTAGGTCATGTGGTATTTTTATGTGAGGTGGTTTTTTTTATAAAGAGGCCTCTTTTCCCATTCTTCAGTCTCCGCTGACCTTTATCTGAAACTCGTGAATATCCTCGGTCTGCACCTCTCTTCGATCATCTCTTCTTCGTTCTTCTAATCAAACAGACATAGAAATCTACTTGGTCCCGTCATTCTCCGTACCTTCTTTGCACCCTAGAATGCCATCTGAATTCTTCAACGAGAAGTTGCCTACTGAAGTTCTCTCAAAACTAGCGAGTTTCAGAGAGTGAGTACTGTTTACAATGTTTCTAGTGAACCGCTTGGAACTTACGTCTCTGTACTTTAGGTCTGGTACATTTTGTGATGTAATCTTAGAAGCCGACAGTAGTTCGAAGGACAAGTCCGAGCCAACCTCACCAACCTCCATTCGGGCTCATAAAAATGTTTTGGCAGCTGCATCTCCGTACTTCAGGTAACTGACTAGCGATACCCAAGTTTAGTGATCTAAATTGGCGGCACTTGTTGAGTGTTTCGATTCCACAGACCGGTCTTAGGTTTAAAAAAATTCTTCGACACTTCGTCTCTGGGTGTAATTTGGGACATTCATCCCAAATCTGATGTCGCTTTCCCGAATTTTGGCCGAGGACCACCCATATCGTTAAATTTGGTGGTCTAGTCAAAATCCCTGATTTGGCTAAAACTTCGTCTAGGTAGGTTATTTGGAGTGCTAACTGCGAACGCTGACGACTTTTTCTCAATTTTCGATTGATTTCGGAAGATTCTGGTAGGTACTCGGCGCCTCCACCTTGATCCCACCCTCACGCCATCATTACTCACATAAATTTATCCGTAATGGCCGAAATACAGCGAAATTCGATAAGCCAGCATCGTGATCGTAGTCAGCATGCAAAAAGGTTTTGGACAAACCTGAAGTTATGGTTTGCCCACTCAAATCGGCAATCTGGTTCTTCCTCTGCCGAAATTCGGAAATCGGACATCGGATTTGTGGCCTCAAGTAACCCCCGCAGGTAAGTTTCAGCGATAACTAATTTGCTGAACCACAAAGCCGGACGTTAGAGTCGGAACTTTCAACAAGTGCCAAGTTGACATTTGAAAAAAATCTCGGTAAGAGCAGGAATATTACGAAAGTTTTTCTAATGAGAGTTTTTCCATGAAAATAATGTATATCTTTCATTTTGTGCTTCTGCTCTCTAACAGTACCATAGTTCAAAATATGAAAGAAAATATATAGAAACTTATCTCGAAATCATAGCACAATAAATTAAAGTGGACGGCGTAGATCAAGCCATTCAGGATACGCCATGCACTCGTCTTCCAAACACCCGAACAGGAATAATTTATTATTTATTTTTTATTTTTGTTTAATAGACGCACACCAACGCATGCGTGAAGAACAACAGCTAACCAACTAAAACAATGAAACATGACAAAACTTGACAACCGCGTACGAGGGATGCCCTTTTACAGGCAGAATAGGGCTAAAAAGGTTACAATACAATTAAAAATACTTAACAGATAGAAAAACACAAAAAGAAAGGGAAAATTGAAAGACGAGTACTCTGAGAAGAAATATGTGAGATACTAAACCAACGAACGTAATGCAACAGAATGTTACAACTGGTGCTACTCTACTGCAGTACTGAGCACTTCACGGGAAACCAGATTTTTGATAATGAAAGCGTAGTTGGTCCATGACGGTATTTTCTTGGGGCAGGTGCAGTATAAATTGGTATTTTCGTCTCCAGATTTAGTAATATTGATTTACTGACATCGAGTGGGAAAAACCGTACATGTTTCTGGGAATTTGGTGCACCATAATTTTGCCAAGAATCACGAATGAAAGTTATTTTGTAGGGTTTTGTCGATATTTACCGAACGAAAACTTTTACAGCCTCGGAATTCGCCACATTTTCAAATGTTTCATTTTCTCATTTGAGGCTGATAGCTAGAAGCTAGGATGCTTAGGGAAATACAGAGATAAATAATGTCATTGTTTTTTGTAGTTATTGATATGCTCAGTTTTGTGACTGATTGCAGAGAGACGCTTTCAAGTGACAGCTATGTGGAATCCAAGGAGATCCGTATAGTTGTGGAAGTGAGGATCATTTTATCATTGTTTTTGTATTCTACAAGTTAGAAGTGTTTGGAAACGACGAGGCTCTAAGCAATAATCTCCGGTGAATAATCTTCATATATTTAATTATTAATATTTAGGATATCGATGGTAAAACTCTCAGGGTGTTGGTAGACTACCTGTACACCGGCTGCCTAGATATCGATGAGAAGAACGTCTGGGCCCTGTTTGCTGCCGCCAAGATCTTATATCTGGACTTAGTTCGTACTGAATGCATAAGGTAAGGTTTAACAAAAATAGTCCGTAAAAATACTCGTCGTTTTTTCAAACCTCCTATTCCTGGGTTTCGCATTTTATTTGATCTTTCCTTTTTACTGAACTCATTTATCTATCTAACCTTCGCAGGTATCTCATAGAACACCTTAACATATCGAATTGTATGGAGACAGCTGCCTTTGCAAAAGCACATAATTGTACTGAACTGGACGATGCCGCGGTTTTGTTTGCACGGCAACATTTCCGGTTCGTTGGGGTCATTTCTTCTTATGTTGCAATGATGGTACGAGGATCATTGCAAAAACTGCGGGTCAGCCGGGAGTCGAACCCGCCTCTCAAGCCGAAAGTTTTCATCAACAGCTGGGCCAGTCATCTAACACCATCATGAGGCTGGAGGATTTTGCTTCCATCACTCATACGTGATAACGATATGAGCCGATAAGCCGGACTTGAAATGGTACCTGATTGTGAGGGCATTTCTAGTATTGGTGTGAAATTCTTGCAAGGGAGCGAAGATGACTGATCCAGTTCTGGAGCTAATGACCCTGTAGTGGTTTATACGGTGGTGTCGTGTATTTATCGAGATTCTGGTTCGAATCACGCCCGAGTCGCTGTTTTCTCGGTGATCCTAGGACCATTACTGCAACTGCTACTTCTATACATAGCACTAATGTGCACAAATGGTAGAGTTCACTCATTAAGGACTTTCTTGTGCAAAACCACCCTACATTATCATTATATCCCACTTCCGTTACTCGCCTTTTTTTTTTGCAGATTAGCTATGAATGGCAAAAGTAGATTTGTGTCAGATATTCGTTCATCGATAAAATTGTTACCCGCCCTGATTATGAAATTTAAAAGTTGGGTTTTCTTTACCTAATAGATCAATTTGGTGGTGTATAGGGCCGTAATCTTCGCTGAAGCAACTTAAGTCGTCTGGGTTTTCAGGGAGCTTGTTGAAAGTGAAGAACTGTTGTCGATGGATGAGACTACTTTCCTCCATTTCATCTCTGATGATCGTCTTAATCCGAAGGTATACTCGTCAAGGTTTAGGACAGTAATAAAAACGATATGAAAAGCAAGAAAAGAGGTGAGATTACGACAATGAACTGTGTACGAGGAAGTGTCTATTCAGTTCGTAAGTCAGTGCCTTAACCTTCTCCGAAATTATAGTACCAATTTATCGGATTCGAGAAGGACTTAAGGTTTGGCCAGCCCTGGACCAGGATCACTTGACTTTGTGGGTGACATTGTGCTGGAAACTCAATTGAACGTGTAACTCATCCAGGGTCTAATTGTAAGGGTAAAAGGGGTCAGCATTGAGACTATTTGTATTGTATTGTATTGTTTATTACATGTAATCGGGACATGCAACCACAACAAAGCAAAAAGGCAACAATACAGAACCACTGTAAAGTAAAAATTAAAGAGTAGACAAAGGAAGGAGGAGCTATTAGGAATGAGGAATAGGACTACCTAGATCGGCGGAATCGTCGGATGAGGCACCACTGGATTTAGTTGAGGATTTGAACGCTTGAGCAGACTTTGATACGCCCTACCGGCCCTATGAACAAAAAAGTTTGCTCTTACCGAAGTTCTGACCAACGGAAGAAAGATTTTAGTTGACTGACCCCTAGTCCTGGAAGTATGCAATTGAAAGAAATTACCCTTGACTTTGAGACGGCCTAGGAGAATATTACGAACAAGCAAATGATCAAACATTACCCTTCTAGATTCCAATGAGGCGAGCCCGAATGACAGATTTCTTTCCCCTACTGGAGGTAGATTTCTGTAATCAAGACCCCTGGTCCTTACTAACAGTTTCCTTGTGAAACTGTTTTGGATAGATTCAAGCATATTAATAAGCAACTTCTTTTTGGGAAAAAATATGGGTGTACCATATTCTAGAATGGGACGAATATACGTTTTGTAAGCCTTCACTAAAACGCTGGGGTTATTCGTACGCAAGGCTCGAAAGAGATTGAGTAACTGGAAGTTGGCTTTTATCTTCAAAGACTTACAGTGTTTGTCAAATTGGAGTTTATTATCGTAGGAGAAGCCTAAGTCGGTAACTTCAGTGACAACCGATATACAGTGTCCATCCAGCACATAGCCAAGAAGAGGGTTGTTACATGTTACTTCCCAAATGAAGAATTTTAGTCTTAGCCGGAGACAATGGAAGCCTCCAAGTTTTGGACCAGTCAAGTAGAACATCGAGAGCTCTCCGAAGTGAACCGTCAAGGACATCTGGAGGAAAACTGGCATAAATCTTAAGATCATCGGCAAACATTTTGCAGGAACATCCTAAATTGGAGACCAGCCTCGGGATATCATAGGCAAAAATATTGAACAGAACGGGCACGAGGACGCTGCCCTGGGGAACCCCACTGGGTGAAGGAGTAGCATTGGATAGTTTCCCATTGACAAGAACTCGAAAAGATCTGTCTGTAAGAAATGATTGGATCCATTTGATGATTCTGGGGTGAATACCTACCAAGTGAAGTCTGGAAGCCAGTTGCAGATGGTCCACTTTATCGAAAGCTTTTTGAAAGTCCAAAAATATAACGTCGACTGCCTCCTGGTTTTCAAGAGAGACGGTCCAATCATTGAAACATTCCAACATGTGGGTTACCGTGGATTTCCTCCTGGTAAATCCATGCTGGTCAGCCGAGATGATATCATTATCTTCAAGATGCTTAATCAGCCTTTTCTTAACAATCTTCTTGAAGACCCGTGCGAAGGGAGATGTGAGACTAATGGGACGAAAGTTATCCGGTGAAGAAGCTGCTCGAGACCTCGGTAATGGAATAACGAAGGCCTGTCTCCATCTAGCAGGCACGTCTGCGTGCATAAAACTGTAATTGAATAAAAACTCCAAGGGGTAGGCAATAAACGGAGCAATCTTTTGGATGAAAAAATAAGTCCATCCGGATTGGAGCTAGAGGACTTTTTGGACATACAAAGAGCCTCCAAGATCTCTTCTTTAGAGAACCATACCGAGTCCAACATAGTGGAAAACTGCACCGGCAGATCTTGGAAACCCAGAGCCAACGAATCATCGTCATGCACCGAATACACACTCGCGAAGTGCTCAGCTAACAGTTCGGCCTTAGCCAGGTCATCGAAAACTTTAGCACCATTGACAGAAAAATGAGACGGAATAGAAGAAGTCTTCTTCAATCTTTTCCGAACCAGATTATAAAATAGAGCAGCTTTACCACTCTCAATGACCTTTTTATCGAGCCAGGCGTTGTATTTGCCGAGGTTCTTAAGAAATTTTTTGTTTAACGTAGAACATTTCCGAACAGATTCGTCCGAAAAGGAGAAATTCAACTCACGCCAAGCGGCTTCTCTACGCGAGGGCAACTTATGCAGAGAAGGTGGAAGCCTGGGGTCACAGAGTGACCTGGTAGCAACTGGGACAAAACGTGAAATGGATTCCCGAAGAATAAAGAGAAAGAGCTCATACATGTCGTCCACATTTGAGCACTGACTAAACGAGCCAACCCAATCCACTTCCATAAGGAATCGTGCAATGGCATCATAGTCACCTGCGTTGAAGTCGAGGAAAGTAAATGACCTACAGAAGTCCATGGAACTATTAATGTCAAAGGATATTGAATTGTGGTCACTCGTACCCAAGGGTGCACTAACCACCAAATTAGAAACAAGAGAGGCATCAGTAGTCAGAACAAGATCAAGCGTACTGCTTGCTCTAGTCTTTTCCGTGACCAGCTGGGCGAGATTATGCGAAGAGAGAAAGCTAAGAAAGGATCTACTAGAGCTGGACGCACAACGAAGGGGAAGGGTCCAACTAATATCAGGGAAATTAAAGCCCCCTAAGACAAAACAGGTATATGAGCAAAGAAGAAGGTCGCTAATTGTATTAAAGAGTTGCGCGTCAATGGAAACCGTGCTACTAGGAGCCCTATAGACCCCTATGATCCTTAGCGTAAAACTGTTAAGCGAAATGTCACCGCCCAGGATTTCGTAGCTGCTACTAGCAGATTCTTTATAGATGATACGAAAAGGAAGGATGTCTCTAAACAGAAAGAGCACTCCACCGCCAGATTTGTGTAATCTGTCACAACGCGCCTCACTGTAACAATTGGGTAGATTGTGAAGAATAGTATTCAGCTGAACTCCCGGTTTGAGCCAGGATTCAGTAATAGCAATAAAATCGAACCTATTATGAGCAATAGAGTATACCAATGACTGCGCATTTTTGGCGATCGAACGAATATTAGTAAGAAGAAATCTTGCCCTCCTACAATTCCGCAGATAAGGCTCTAGTTTAAAGAACACACATTAGGAGAAACATGCATAGAAACAGGAGAACAGATATCAGAAGATGGAGAAACAGTAACCAATGAGTTTGGTTTAGCAGTGGAAGGATTAAAATTAAGACCTCGATAACGTTTCCTTTCATTTGGAGGCAAAGAAGGACGAATATACGTACCCTTAAAAGGAGAACTTCTGATACGATAGGCGTTCGCTAAGACAAGATCCTTAAATTTAGATGAAGGAAGAACCACTTTAAGAATACGGGGTTTACTAGAACGGGCACGGCCCATCCTATACACAGCCAGAGGGTTACACTCAATGCCAAGAAAATCGGAAAGACGTCGCATACAATCATAATCATGACCAACCTTGACAGATAAAGGACAGTTCGTGATCTCAGGAACTCCGCTGACAATAACAGACCTAGACATCTCCTTCTTTCCACACTGATCAAGAGTAAGGAAAGAATCAGTTTGCACAGCATGATCGTTAACAACAGAATCAGAACCAGAATAAACACGCGAAGGAATAGCTTCAGACTTACGTAAAGAGGTGAGGACGGGGTCGCTAGGATTGGCGGCTAACTTCTGCCTCAAACCAGTGTTTCCCTCCCGCAATCTACGAATTTCCTCGTGAAGTTGCAAATTTTCAGCCATAAGATTCTCCATTTTGTCCCTCGAATCTAGCAGGAAGGCAAGGATAGTTTTGATGTAGGTGGGAGTGGACTCGTCAGACGAAAGTTGAGCGACAGCCGACATCACGCTATCCTCGGAAACATCGCCATCGTTGGAAATAGGAGACGTGATATCCACGAGACCTCTTTTGCGTCCCTTAAACTTAGAAACAACCGACAGCAGAGTCGCCACATTCGAAAATAGGTCAGTGTGACCACACAACAAAGTCGATAATCGATAACGGCACTAGGAATACCTGGGTCGGTGGCAATGTAGATAAAGTAAATGTCCCCTGCCACTAGAGACAACGCGAGATTCCTTCGAAGACAGCGTTGCGAAGACGATGCGAAGAAGGTAGAACTTAGTATGGTAGTTCTACAGGAAACAGCAGAGAAATTGGAGTGACTGCTAGGTCGCTGGCAGACAGGCGGCCGAACACAACCGCTCGCCGTCACGGCATGCAGCGGTATTTCTGTTGCCTCCCTTTTGGTTTAAAGATATACAGTAGTTCGCGAAAAGATATGTCACCTTGCATTTTTGGGTACAGATCGGTGAAACCATAAGGAATTTTATTCCAGTTGACAGTATTGATGACTCTCATTGAAAATGCACTAAAATGTGCCCTTTTTGGAAATTCTAGATTTTTTTAAAAAATTTTAAACTATTTTTCATATGCATTTTCAAACGAATATATCTTAGGAACCACTGAGCTTCTGCTTGTCTTGAAGTGATATTCTGATAGAGCATGATTAGCTTGTTCTTATAGGCTATGAATTTTAGTTTCAAGACATCAATATACCATTGATTTTTTTGTGTGAATTTTTTCATGGTCAAAAAATGGTGAAATCATGGGACAATCTTTCATATAAAATTTCATATATCAGCAACCAGCAAATGAAATACCATCAAATTGGGATATGTGATAGCGATAAGATTTTTTCTTCCCCACGCATATCTAAATTTGTAGAATAGTCGTCTGATTACAGAGAAAATAGCCAATGAAGTTGCATTTACACAAGCGGCCGTTTTACGAATACCCGGAGGGCATTCGACTCCAGATTACTCTATTGCATAGTAGACTTATTGCCTGTTAGGTACTCAACAGGCAGCAAAATAATTCCCGCTATTGTTCAGAAAATCTTCTTCTAGTTGGACCGAGAGAAAATGGGGCACAAACCCGCGCAGCTTACGGTGGCGGGATAGTGATGCATACAACAACAGATGATTTTCTGAACAATAGCGGGAATCATTCTGCTAGCTGGTAAGTACCTAACAAGCAATAAGTCTACTATGCGCTAGAGAAATCTGGAGGCGAACGACCTCCGGGTATTCGTAAAACGTCCGCTTGTGTAAATGCAACTTCATTGGCTATTTTCTCTGTAATCAGACGACTATTCTACAAAGTTAGATATGCGTGGGGAAGAAAAAATCTTATGCTATCACATATCCCAATTTGATAGTATTTCATCTGCTGGTTACTGATATATGAAATTTTATATGAAAGATTGTCCCATGATTTCACCATTTTTTGACCATGAAAAAATTCACACAAGAAAATCAATGTTTTATTGATGTCTTGAAACTAAAATTCATAGCCTATAAGAACAAGCTAATCATGCTCTATCAGAATATCACTTCAAGACAAGCAGAAGCTCAGTGGTTCCTAAGATATATTCGTTTGAAAATGCATATGAAAAATAGTTTAAAATTTTAAAAAAAAATCTAGAATTTCCAAAAAGGGCACATATTAGTGTATTTTCAATAAGAGTCATCAAAACTGTCAACTGGAATAAAATTCCTTATGGTTTCACCGATCTGTACCTAAAAATGCAAGGTGACATATCTTTTCGCGAACTACTGTATGCCATATTTACCTAATATGTGTTGCGTCACCCAATTATTTCTTTCCTCATTTTGACATTCGAAAAGGGAGAAGCATGAAAGCTGACCATCTTGTGAGTTCCGCTGCTTTATTTCTCTAATTTCATGGTGAGCACGCGGTATTCGAGGCCGTAATCAACTGGGTTAAGCACGATTTATCAAGACGGGCGTCGCTGCCAAAGTATGTTTGTCCGCTTCGCTTCCTTTTATCTGAACAATTTCTGTTATTTTCTGTTGTTTTCTTTGGATCGAAATAAATCCATTGTTTTTAGTGTTCTCGCGGGTGTTCGCCTGCTGTTGATGTCGCGCGAGTTTCTACTCGATCGTGTTTATAATGAACCAATGGTATGTGTCTTTTATGCGAGTTTAAGATATTATTTCAGCTACATTTTCATAACTATGGCAGATACGAGAATCTTCCGCTTGTATTGCAATGCTTGGCGCCGTTTTCCACAATATGCTGAGCAAAAACAAGACCTCAGACATTCCTGAGAGCTGGTATCGTCGTCGTCAAACTCCACATCCTAAGGTAAATTGAAAGCAAATCCCAGACTTACGAATTCCCTATTTTCTGATTCAAAACCACTGCGGTTTTACCTGGCTTGGAATAATGGGATTCGCTTTCTTTGCAGATGATAATGATTGCTGGGGGAGAGCGTAATGGCGTCTCAAGTCTCGCAGATGTGAACATTTATGACATATATTCTCAGAAGTGGACTCCGGGTAGGTGGTACTGTTCTTCTTAGGGTGTTTATGATCATTCTAGAAAATCACATTTGTGAAGAAACGGTTGAGGTGTAGGGTACACAGTTGTGTTGGTTATTACCTGGCTTTCCTGAATTGTTATATTTTAGCCGCATCGCTGCACCAGCCGCGAAGATATTTCGGCATGGCAACGGTCGATGATTTGATCTATGCGGTTGGTGGAGCAAGCATTAACGATGTTCTTCGATCTGTAGAGATTTACGACGCGCAAAGGTATCCTTATTGTTTTTTTTTTGTTCCGTGTCCGATTTTCGGCATTGATTCCTCTTGAAATCGTTTATTGTTGAGCCTCGACTAAAATTGTCGCGACTCACTGTAACGCTGCCGTCGTCGAAGTTCGGAAGCTTGAAAATGCATTTACAAACCATTCGCTCATTATTATTTAACTAGAACTATTTCGAAACCATTTCGTTCTACAATAGATTATTCAAAGGACCATAGGAACGGGAAGCGCAAAAAATACCAAAAGCACACCTGCATATTGCTGCAGAAACACTCCACACGTCACCCTCACTATCAGATGCAGAAGTGAGCTGGTGAAACAACTTTGGCCTAGGGATCCTCTCTGGTACCTGTGACAGAACTGTACCGATTTCCTGTTGAAAGGCCTTTATGACGACGCTCTCCTAGTGATGTAGATGGCGTGGTCCTCCTTAGTCTACCCAAATGCTCCTTAACCCATACATCGCAGACCAGTCAACTCAGCACACGAGCGAAACATCTAATCAAATATACCATTTTCATTATTTTCCCGCGTTCAAAAGTAACATTCCTCATCTTCGTTAGAAATTGGTGGCGAGCTGGACCGAAAATGCAGTACTGTCGTTATGGTGTAGGAGTAACAGCTCTCAATGGGAGAATATTCGCCGTAGGAGGTAATATTGGCACCCAAGCTGGTCGCAAAGCTGAAATGCTGGATCCAAGACAAGGTACGATACAAATTCTGTGCCACACGGATTTCCATTGTTAAATAAGTTTGCGCGGAGTAGTAATTTCTTTGAGGAAAGTGGATATCATTGCCGTCGATGAGAAGTGGGCGCTCTCATTTTGGACTGGCAGCTGTCAATGGTCTCCTTTACGCAGCGGGCGGCGATTCTAGAAGCCCATTTCTCAATTCGGTACTTTTCAATTACCAGCGTTTCAGAAGGTCCGGAAAGTTTGATATTCAGGTGGAGGTATACGATCCACGAGCATGCCGCTGGACGGCTGCTGAACCGATGCTTAAAAAACGCTGTCAAGCTGGTGTCACGGTGCTTCGCGATCAAATCGTTGTTGTCGGCGGCTCCGATGAGAATGATACGGTTCTTTCATCCGCTGAGGTTATTCCTCATAGCCAATATTTTTGAATTAGTATTGTTAGCAGCTCCATTTTTGAGAATACTATAATATATACACCTGGTCGATCGAGCGATCGATCATGGTCTGGGCTAACCAAGCCTTCCACCCTCCGGGGGCAGATAAATTGGTAACAGATTTGTTTGGGAGCGTGAAGACACTGACGTGGTATAGCGGCTGTCAGGTGTAAGTCATTGTATGGGCCAAATACTCATTCACTACGATTTGATGAGAACCTAAATGGGGCAGCGCGTTCTCACAAGGAGTCCATCTCTGGGCGTGCCAAGCTTTCTTGATGCCACTTTTATAGGATGTAGGGTCCCTTGTAGGTACTCGAAAACCATACTTCATTTTTTCTCTAGGCTCCTCTGTGATGGGAAAAACGGCTGCCGAAAAAATGGAAGGCGAGCACATCACACAGACCGCGCGTGCTCATTAGACCCTGCCATATCCGCGAAGCCGTTCCCACTTGGAGCAGTGGTAGCGGTGTGGCCTCTTGTGCGGAGCGCATGGGTTTGGTTCCCGCGTCATGCAGTGACTTTTGCACTCATCCGGCTGTTGTTATTATGTGCTTGCATAATCACTGGATACAATTTCTACGTGATTAATGCTTTTTGTAAGTGAATAGCACGTATTCCTGCTTTCACACGATTCGTTTGCACGAAAGTGGTACCACAATGAACTCTCGTTCAGAAGATCAAGGGTCTGGGTTCTGTTGGTGCATATTTGTTTCGCTTCGATCGCATTAACCCCAAATCGTGCTCATTTTGCGATTTTGCCATGGAGGTTGAAGAAAATCATGTTTGGAGCAGCTTAAAACGCCCAAATTTTAGCAATTGGCAACGTTAGTATGGGTAGCCAGTATCCACAGTAACTTACCTTAAACGGACGCAAATTCAGAAACTAATGTTAGATTCGTGATCAGCGACCCAAATGACCCCTACATACGAAGTTTGGACGAAATCGGTTATTTTGACCCTGGCACCTCACTCACCCACCCTTACCATAGCTAGCTCTCACCAGCCCAAAGACAACCAAACCAACCATACGAAACCCTCACCTGTTACGAATCACGAAATTAGTGTTAGAATAGTGACCAGCACCTCAAATAGTCTCACTAGCATGATTTGGGCCAAATGAGTGACTTGATGTCTCGAGCCTCGTGTCATGTGTCGAAAGAGTTGCCCAAGGTTCAGTCTCTAATGAATTACTGGTAATGTTATGCCATAATTCAGATTCTAGCTGTCAGAAAATTTTCAGCATCCACTACCTTCATTCCAGAAACTGCCTGAAAGTCTCACCTGAACTGCTGAGCACGATTTTTACATTCGCTTCTGCAATTCTGACTGGTGAGCGCTAGCTATGGTAAGGGTGGGTGAGTGACGTGCCTGGGTCAAAATAACCGATTTCGTCGAAACTTCGAATGTGGGGGTGATTTGGGTCGCTGATCACGAATCTGACATTAGTTTTATGGTATTCATGTGCATTTGCGGTATCTACGGTGATTTAATGACGTGCAGGTCCAATCCATAGGAAAATCCAAAGTGCTGTGTACACGTCAAGTCAAAGTGCTGTACAAGTCGAGGAATACGTCCTATGTTCTTACAAAAAGCATTAATCACGTAGAAATTGTATCCAGTGATTATGCAAGCACATAATAACAACAGCCGGATGAGTGCAAAAATCACTGCATGGCGCGGGACCAAACGCATGAGCTCCGCACAAGAGGGCACACCCCTACCACTGCGCCAAGTGGGCACGACTTCACGGATATGGCAGGGTCTAATGAGCACGCGCGGTCTGTGTGATGTGCTCGCCTTCCATTTTTTCGGCAGCCGTTTTTCCCATCTCAGAGGTGCCTAGAGGAAAAATGAAGTATGGTTTTCGAGTACATACAAGGGATCCTACATCCTGTAAAAGTGGCATCAAGAAAGCTTGGCACACCCAGAGATGGACTCCTTGTCAGAGGAGTGATCATCGCCGACACCTTTACCTTTTTACCTTTACCAAATATTAGCTCGTGGTTAACTACAGTACCGGACGCGCCGCAACGATAAAACGGCGGCAGCGGCGCCTCGGAGCGCCGAAACCCGCCGTTTCTGAATAACTTCTTTAAAATTGGTTTATTTGCAAAAATAAGTATATATTCGAGCTCAGCAGCTTGAGCTCTATCTCTCCATATGCACTTTTCCCAAATTCGTAAAACTTGATTTTAGTCGATTTTTTTGACCCCTCGATTTTCGGATCCCGCTGCCGCTTCCGTCCCTCGCTTGGTGACTCACCACCGACTTGGCTCCGCCCCCTCCTCGCCGACTATATAAACGCGGCCCTCGTTGCACCGCCTAGGCGCCGCCTCCTCCTCGCCGCCTATAAATGTGCGGCGCGTCTTTCCGTGGCGTCCCAAGCTAATGGATGGAGGCCCCACGGGGTGGCTCGAAGGAGTTACCCCGCGGGGCCCCCGTTGGACGTGGGATGCAAATGAACTGTGGTTGACTCCTCTCGGGTCACCGCGGGTGGACACCAAAACGGCGCATTTCGGCGCTCCGGAGCGCCGCTACCGCCGCTTTATCGTTGCGGCGCGTCCGGTACTGTACTTTGTTGCCTTTCAATTATTAATTGCGAAATTCGATTGCTTGCTTTTGGAGATTTTTGGATAGTTTGAAAGTTATGTTAAAATTCCTTGTGAGCATGTTTCACTGCTTAAAACATGGCAAATATGTAGGTAGCGGAATTCTATGAAGCTTAACAGTCAAGCTAGAGCGAGGACATTTTTTGAAGCACTCCAGTGCTTCATGACCATTGGTTATTTGCGTCAAGATATCGTGAGATCGTGGTTTCTTTCTTGTACTGTAATATGCACAAAAATGGGTCAAAAGTCTGTTGTTACATCTTTTCAACCTAATTTGAAATCTTTGCTCCTAGGTGTTAACTGACAATGGCTGGGCGTTCTTTCCTGAGATGTCCCTGCCTAAGGAAGGCGTTGGCGTCGTTGATGTTGATGGTAAGTCTATGTAGAAGCTGAACTACGCATTTTTCTGCAGTTACCTCTGCGACACTCTATTCGAAGCCTGTTTTCGATTTTGTTAAAATGCGTTTCCTTTTTAGGTTCACTTTTCGCTTTCGGTGGTTACGACGGTGGAGATTTTCTCTCATGTATAGAATATTTGGATTTTATTTCAAGTCAATGGAAAATGTCGCAGGCATGTTTTCCTTGTCTTGTTGTTCTTTTTTCGTTATGGGGCTGCGTATGCATTTTGGCTTTTTCCTTAGGTCGAGATGCCGCGGAAGAATGCCAACTTCGGGATTACCCTCCTGCCATGAGCCCTATACTTTGGAACCATCCAATTTGAAGATCCTTCGTATTACTGCTACCTAGGCATATCAAGGCGAGATCAGGCTGTATCAAAATATTAATCACAAATTCACCCATGTTGATGTTACTCGAGATTTTTTTCATGTTCTATTTGTTGTCATACATCCCGCAGTCGAAGTATTTCTATTCTCGTGTGTTTTCGAATGTTTCTCGGACTTTTTTATCAATGAAATCTTGCAGGATTCGTGAGATGGACTTATGTGAAAAACCAGTGAGTGGGAATCGTTTGGGGGATTCCAGTATTTGACTGTTGCAAATTTATTCCGAACTGCGGAATGGGTTCACTTGCGATTGCGCTTGCGCTAATCTCATCAAATGGGGAAAAGAGTGAAAGTTTTCGGCGATGTTACAATCACAAGGAAAAGGTGAAATCCGTCGTCGAAAGTTTAGGGTTTAGAATTGCAATTCGAAAAGGTTTAGAATCGTAATAAAAACGAAATAAAAAGTATGAAAAGGGTAAAATTACGACAATGAACTCTGTACGAGGATGTGTCTATTCATGTTCTAAGTCAGTGTGTAAACCTTCTCCGAAATCGTAGTGTTAATTCACCCGATTCGAGAGAGATTTAAGGTTTAGCCAGCCTAGGGCAGGGATCACTCCATTTTGTGGGTAAAATCATGCTTGAAATTTAACTGAAGGTGTAACTCATACAAGATTGGAGCCTCATGAGGTACTGGTCTATCGATCGATGACAGCAGTACTCAGACCCTCGATATGTACTTGGCCAGCACTTCGGCAAGAATACGCTCCGGGACACGGCCCACGAACTTCAAAAAGGGGCGGAACCTGCTGCCCAGAGCGCAGCATAATTAGGGGTGGGGGATATTCCCAGGCCGAGGGTAATCTTGCCCTGCTGCTGCCCTGCTACTGCACAAGTGCCGACAGTGCAGTATTTGGGCCCGATCATCCTTCACACAGGAATGACTGGCAGCTTATGCTGCTTAGCTCCTGCACTCGCAGCATATCCTGCTCACCTACAGGTCACATCCTACTGTCCGTATACTGCAGCATATGCTGCTCCATGCCCCCACCTTTCTTACGTGCACCGTTCACAGTAGTTGTAGTACCTTCACTTGTGATCACCTGTCCTACTCCAAATAGTGCTCCCACTACAATCCAAAGTCCTGTTACGGTACTCATAACACCATTGACCACTGCTTCCACTTTTTTCACTACATTCACCATCATTTTAATTTTTCTACCACTCTCAACTTCTTCAAGAAGGGCGTTGGTAAAAAATCAAAGTGATGGTAAAAGTAGTGAAAAAAGTGGAAGCAGTGGTCAATGGTGTTATGAGTACCGTAACAAGACTGGATTGTAGTGGGAGCACTATTTGGGGTAGGACAGGTGATTACAAGTGAAGGTATTACAACTACTGTGAACTGTGTACGGAAGAAGGGTGGAGGCACGAAATATACTGTAGTATATGGTGCAGTGTAGGGACGATAGGATGTGTCCTGTAAAGCAGAATGTGCTGTTTTGTGTTAATGAAAAACAACTTTCAAACTATTCTCACTAAGAATACAATGAAATTGCACACAAGATTTACTATTCAACACATTAATTGCATACAACAGAGATCGTTCAGTTTCGCGAGATTTTTTCAAATTTTCTGTTCATTCACAAAAAAGCAGTCAAAAGCAGGATGGATCTGATAGATGGGACAGCCAGCCTGGGATAGATGGGACAGCCAGCTTCGCGAAGCATCCTCACGGCCGACTCTTCACTATTTTTCACGGTCAACGATAGAAGTGTGCCGTTCGACCAGACCTGGTACAAATATTAATTACCGTCCAATTGATCCACAATTAGTGGAAAGTTCTCGAATCGGTTTGTCACTAGTGGTTCTCCCCTTCGATTCGTAACAAATGATTTGAATATTACAGATTTTTCTCCACTCCTCCTCCCACGTTGTTGACTAGTTGTGTTCAAGTCTAAACAAATATTAATCGGTTTCAAACTGTTTTCGGAACAATTTTTCCAAGCGTTTCCCCCAACAACTGCTCAAATAAAAACTCCATTCGACTTAAAACCACCTTTCTGGTTTTCAGTCGAAAACGAGATGCTGTTAATTACATCTTAATGATCTCTCTGTTAATAGCAACAATGAACAGTAACAAAAAATGTCATTTTATGAAGCATGAAAACCTCCCTACCTCGTATCACACGCTAATACAGAGAACACTGTCCCGTACAGTTTATGGATATCTGTCGAGCAACCGAGTAATCCTTCAAAATAATCGACCACAGAAGACAGTGACGCTAGAATAAATATGGAAGAATGGCGAAGCAGAAGCGAATACCGGAAAACTGAAAGCACTATAGCTCACCCTGAACGCACATCAAATCTATAAATATCGGTGACCCATTTAGAGTTATTCCATCGACTATATCGGAACTAAGTAGACTTGGAACACACTTAAAACAAAACGCTTAGTTTCAGAATTAAAGATCTTAAACATACAAACTCACGAAGTTGCCACAGTGGGAGCACGCCAGCCGTAGTATCCCAGAAATACGCACTGCACATCGAAGATGGGTAACGTGTGTTAAGTCCACGCTGCATAATGCAATCCAGCCCTTAAAGGTTTCTGAAAGTCGCATCTAAGCGGAGTGCTTTGAAACACTCTGAGATACATTCTAATTACCACATGATAAGAGAGAAAGTAAACAATAATGCCAACCGTATCATGCCGAAACTGAAGATTAATACCACTAAAACAACGAAAAACCTTTGCCTTCGGTTATGCTGGGGCAATGGGCGTTTACGCACCACATTAAAAAAAGGCGTTTTATCATAAAAAGGAAACCAGATGATGAGATCATACGAAGTGATGGTGCCGCCTACGCAGAAATGATCACCGACACTCATCGAAGCTTTATAAGTTTGTCCACTTTATAAAACAGGCAGTTTTCAAAAGGCTTCGCCTTGTTTCTGAGCTTGCTGTTTCAATGGAAGTGGAGTTATATTATACTCCTAACTAACTACTAACTACTACTACTAACTATACAGACACTCGAGTAAAAAGACAAAACCAGAATATTACAGTGAGTAACCACACAGCAGATTTAAAACTATCGACCTCCCGCATTTACCATATAGTACTACAACTGACCAGTGAACGGTGTAAACCGGAGGCGGCTCGGTTGACGCTAGATGTGACGTCGGGTGATTTTTTGAAATTCAGTTACTTTCATAGCGGCTGCAGTCAATTGCAATTGCAGTCGACTGCAGTTGCAATTGACTGCAGCCGCTATGAAAGCGTCCTATAAGGGAAAGAATACGAGAAGGACAAAAAATGGCGTACGAAAATTGCTAAAGAAAACTCGAGCAAGAAAACAGAAAAAGACGACGCATCGGCACCAGCTGCATTGCGAAACAACCGCTCGGTGAGTATCCGCGAGTTGAGCTACTGTAAGGGTGTTCGCGGCGGGACCCTCGCTACGGCCGGCTAAGGGGGCAGCACTTGGCCAGGAACTGTGCAGGAGTGTTAGGGGGCTGGGAATATGGAGAAAGATTTTGACAGCACAAAGGGGGGCTGGGAATACAGAGCAAGACTTGGACAGCGCAAAGGGGAGGTTGGAAATACGAAGCAAGACTTTGACAGCACAAAAGGGAGGCTGGAAATACGGTGAAAGAATTGGGCAGCACAAAGGGGGGCTGAGTACTCGTCACTTCTCCAGGGAGCAGCACCCGTGCAGGACCTGAGCAGAAGAGAAGGGGCAGAAGGCGTGGCCTCCATCAGGAAGCAGCACATTCTGCAGGAGAAAGGTACAGAACCCTGAATCGTGACGGGTTGGCCAGCACTCCGGCAGGGGCAGGCCAGCATCAAGTCTCAACCCCGCAAACGTTGCGCGGCAGGTTTTCTGAAAGACTTGCGCAGTAGGGCGTGGTTGGCCAATGGCAGACGCCGAGAGGTGGAGTATGGGCGGAGACTGGGAGGAGCGTGGATCTGGGCAGTTGTGCTGCAAGATGGGCCAAAAACGCACCCCTAAGCAGCACCTGGGCAGACGTGCGGCGGTACCGCCCACCGGCTCAGTGACCAATCACAGTCGAGGGGCGGTCGCGCAGCATATGCTGCCTTGCAACACGCTCCGCCCCAAGGGGCGGAACCTACTGCGCAAGTACTTCTCGAGGACCTGAGTAGGGAATCGGCGGACCACCGTAGACATCGTGGCAGCTCTCTTCGTATTTTTGGATACTACGCCTAGAGAGTTGGAGATTAGACAAATACTCCAAGCACATGCCCTTCCTCCATTGACTCCGGCAGTAATTAGATCTCCATTTTCTAGTAAATTTGTCTTGTTGCTCTAAGAATGTCGCTTGTCGCTAGTAGCCTCGGTAGGGAGACGAAGGAGCTAAGGGCTGCCATGGGCAACAATGAGGAAGTGGCCGGGTTGCAGTGCAACTGAGGCTGAACCGTCTACATCCGCTGCTTGGAGGGGATTAGTCTAGATGGCACCACCGCCAGCGGGGCCGAACCGTCTGCTATCCGTCTCCCCGGCGAGAAGGCCAACAAAGGGGTCGGTTCCAACTGGCTGTCGACCGATCTACAAAATTAACACTGGAGCTTGAACTTAGCAAGCATCATATTGAAGCTACACTGGTGGTCAGATTACTAGGAATTTTACCAAAAAAGCTTCCAAGGCAAGCTCACCTCTCACAATTCCACTATTATACATTTGGGCCGGCCTAAACACTCAGAAACCTCAACAAACCTACGGACTAGACGGTTTGGCGGAACCTCGGGCCGTTCAGATTTGGAGGCGCTTCTCATCGCGCCATAGACCACAACGCGGAACGGCTTTGCGGTGGTTGCGATCTACATGGAAGCCAATCTGCAACCGGTTAGGGATAGAGGTTTTTTTGTCTTTTTTGGACCGCCCACTTGTACGTAGCCAAGATAAACTATACCGTTGCAATCGCAACTAGATGCTCTACAGGACAATATGGGTGAATCTTTAGGACACGCTGAGCAACTTCTCTCGTGAACAGTTATTCCCCTTCAGGTCACTGAATTGCCGGAGAGTCGCTTCGTCTGCTGGCCGTCTACAGATAGCATTGAATGATCCGCTATCATTCGGCGTGCCGGTGACAAATGTCTGTGTGTTTCGGTTCCAAATCTTCAGAAGCTTCCTAGTTGACGTAAGCAGTGGTGTTGAGACAAACTCACACCTACTCAAATAAACAACTTCAACAATGGCAATTTCGTTTGCTGCAAGGAATTTCACATAAAAGTTCTGGACCAACTCAGTCAGTTGGTGACCTCATGGTCCCTTCCTGAAACCCTCCCCCACAATTGCTAAATGAGTGTCCAGCTATCCTGAAAGGGAAGACGTCCCACTTTTTTCACGACTTTGAAAAATGATGACTGTTCTAGTGATCGAAAGTGGCTGGTGTTGATCGAGATGCGCCATGCATTCGTCTTCCGTTCACAATCATAGAAGGGTGGTGAATGCCTTCCAAGTTTAACACGAAAGATATTATTAGAAGAATTCTGCTCATGCTAATGTTTTGACCTTCACATGCAAGACTGATTACCCGACTCCGAAGGGCTAGTTAGGAACGGACCACGACCACTCGACCGTGTGGGTGTCAACAGCGCTTCTTACCTTTATCTATACCAGTGGTAGGTATAAGAAAATGTGAATGTAGGATTACAAATGTCATAACTAATGGTTCCTGTCTGAACTATCTGATAAAATGGATTGGAAAGCGGTGGTAAAGAACCGACCACATCATGGAATGATAACATCGTCGATTGATGCGGGTGTTCACTCTCCACTGAGTGTTTTCAATTCCATCAGAAAGGAAGGCGGTCGATTTGCTCGACTATGGGGTTGTTTCTGTTTTTTTTTTACAAAATTCATATGTGGTTCGCTTGACGCCGACAACGAGACAGCTTTTCAATTTTCCAATTTTCTTTTATTTCAACGAGTACATAGCTCCGGAGCTGACTAGCTGATATTTCAGAAGAGCACGCAGAAAACGCATACGATTTCGAACTTGATCTCGGAATCCGTCTTCCTCCGAACACCCGTGCCAGCATTTACTGACTTCATTCAACGAACTTTTCGTCGGAGCAAGTATCGAACCAGGAGAGCGCCATAACATCGTTCAACCTTTCGATATATTCCAACTGCATGACTTCTCGGAAAGCTCTCTCCTATGGCTCATTCATTGCTCCACCGTTGGTCACCAATTTTCAAAACATGTTTTTTATGTTAAGGAACAAATCAACAATTTTACCAAACACTTCGAAAAGAACGCCTCCAAAGAGAAGCTCAACAAGGAAGAAACGCAAAGATTGGAGATGACCACAACCAGAAACAAGGTCAGAAACGAAAGAAGGCAAAAATCCTCTCATAAGCGCTAGAGCTTTAACTTTCACATCGTACTGATAAATTCTACTGTCTGTTCAGCAGAGTACTGGTTTTTTTTCATTTTTCACATTGCCATTGATATCGATGACTGTATTAATGATGGTGCCACGATTGTGCAAAAATAGAGGCTCTGGCGGGACTCGTACCAGCGCCTCGGACCTAACTGGATGCCTGAGGGAGGGTAGGCATACTTCCTGCGGTGCAGTTGCTTCACATAGCGGTGCTCTGAATGCATCCGACACGCAGGTTCGAACCCCGGCTTAGCCGCTATTTTTGCACTGACCCTAGCTTCAATGAAACAACTACTTCTAGTGTACGTGCTAATTCTACCAACCTAATCAACGCCGATCATTTTACCCTTTATCATACTTACGAGCGACTAAAGAGGCTTAACATCAAATGACGCTACGTAACTGTTTCAAACCTGTGGATTGCTGGATCGCTACTCTTCCAATGTCTATTGAGCCGAGAGCCGAAAGGACCACTTCTTGAAAGTCAAAATTGATTGGGACCACAGTGCTCAGTAGAGCGATTTCACAACAGTACCGTACTTCGTCGGGGATTTCATAAGGCCATCATTTCCCACTCGTCATCCAACGGTCGACCATTCATTCAGTTCTGCACTATCTGACCTCCTTCATCTGCAGTTCGTGAAAATCCGCGTTCTGCACATCTGTACGATCATCTTGTTCTTCTAAATAAACAGACATAGAAATCTTCTAGAATTCATCATTCTCCGTACCTTCGTTGCATCATAGAATGACATCTCAATTCTTCAATGAGAAGTTGTCCGCTGAAGTTCTCTCCAAGCTATCGAGTTTCAGAGAGTGAGTACTATTTTATAGTGTTTCTAGTGGACCGCTTGGACAATTCACCTTCCTTGTACTTTAGGTCTGGTATATTTTGTGATGTGACCCTTGAAGCCGACAGTAGTTGGAAGACCATATCCGAAGCTACCTTACGAACCACCATTCGGGCTCATAAACTTGTTCTGGCGGCTGCTTCTCCGTACTTCAGGTAACTGACTACCGATACCCAAGTTTAATTATGTAAATTGGCGGCACTTGTTAAATGTTTCCACTCTACGGACCGGCCTTAGGTTAAAAAATTTCTACGACACTTTGTCTGTGGGTGTAATTTGGGATCTTTATCCCAGATCTGATGTCGGTTTCCCGAATTTTGGCCGAGGACCACCCATATCGTTAAATTTGGTGGTCTAGTCAAAATCCCCGATTTGGCTAAAACTTTGTATAGGTTGTTTGGAATGCTGATTACGAGCACTGATGACTTCTTCTCAATTTTCGATTGATTTCGGCAGATTAACGTAGGTACTCTTCCGCGCCTCCACCCTGATTCCACCCTCACGCCATCATTACTTACATAAATTTATCCGTGATGGCCGAAAGAGAGCGAGGAGAGCTTACATCGTGATCGTAGTCAGCATGCAATGAGGTTTGGGACAAACTTGAGGTTCTGGTCTGACCACTTAAATCTGCAGTATGAGGGTTCCTCGGCCGAAATTCGGAAATCGGACATCAGATTTGTGGTCAAAAGTAACCTCCGTAGGCGAAGTTTCAGCGATAACTAATTTGCTGAACCAGAGCCGGACGTTGGAGTTGGAACTTCGAACAGGTGCCGAGTTCACTTCTGAAAAAGTTCTCAGTAAGAGCTGGAATATCACGAAAGATTTCGTAGCGAGCATGTTCCGCAGTACACACCGTTTGTCTCTTCATTTTGTGCTTCTGTTACGGTACGAAAATTCAAAATATGGAAGATGAAATATAGAAAGTGGTTTCGAAATCATAGCACAGTGAAGTAAAGTGGGCGGCGTAGATCAACGCATTCAGGATACGCCATGCACTCGTCTTCCAAACAACCGAACATGCATAATGAAAGCATAGAAAGAATAGTAGTAAGGTAGAAAATTGTTATGTATGGTTTTGTCGGTATTTACCTAACGAAAACTTTTACAACCTCGGAATTCGCGACATTCTCAAATGTTTCATTTTCTTATTTGAAGCTGATAGCTAGAAGTTAGAGTGCTTAGGGAAATACATCTCACTGCTATCATTGCTTGTCGTAGTTATTGATATGCTCAGTTTTGTAACTGATTTCAGAGAGACGCTTTCCACGGGCGGTTTTGTAGAATCCAAGGAGATCCGTGTAGTTGTGAAAGTGAGGATCATTTTATCATTGTTCCTGTATTCTACAAGTCACAACTGTTTGGAACGACAAGGGTAATCTCCAGTGAAAAACCTTCACAGATTTAAATATGAATATTCAGGATATCGATGATGAAACTCTGAGATTGTTGGTCGACTACTTCTACACTGGCCGTCTAGATATCAAGGAGAAGAACGTCAAAGCCCTGTTTGGCGTTGCCAAGAACCTTCATCTCGATTCGGTTCTCAATGAATGTACAAGGTAAGGTTTAACAAAAATAGTCCAAAAAAACACGTCGGTTTCTCAAACTTCCTAGTCCCTGGTTTCGCATTCTATTGTTTTTATTGAAATATATTTACTTACTTTTACTTTCTATATAAATCATTGATCTACCTAACCTTCGCAGGTATCTCAAAGAACACCTTAGCATATCGAATTGCATGGAAACAGCTGCTTTCGCAAAAGCACATAATTGTATTGAACTGGACGATGCCGCGGTCTCGTTCACACGGCAACATTTCCGGTTCGTTGTGCTCGTTTCTTTTTATATTGTATTGTATTATTTATTTTTTATATTGTATTATTATATTGTAGTGATGGTACTAGGATTATTGCACAAATTGCGGCTCAGTCGGGATTCGAACCAAAGCCGACAGTTTTCTCCAGCAGTTGGGCCAGTCATCTAGCACAATTATGAGCCTAAAGGCTTTTGCTTCAATCACTCATACGTGATAATGTTATTACCTGGACTTGGAATTGTACCTTAAAACAATTAATGTATCGGCCTGAAATTCTTGTAAGGGAGCACAGACGACCGATCCAGTTGGAGAGCTAATGATCCTGTAGCGGTTCACACGATTGTGTCGTGGCTCTATCGAGATTCTGGTTCGAATCCCTCCAGAGTCACTATTTTTCGGTGATCTAAGAATCATCATTGCAACTGCTGCCACTACAGATAGCACTGATCTGCAAAAACTCGGCAAGAGAGTAGAGTTTCTTCATTAAGGACTTTTTTATGCAAAACCGCCCTACATTATCGTTATACCAGCCAAAGCGCTGGTCCGAGTGCGGTAAACCGAGGTCCTTGAGCCACTAAATGTGTCCGTTCTCTTTTGCAGCGCTTAGTTTAGACTCTGCTGATCAACAAAATTTCCTCCTTCCCCTACCACAGAAATTCGCAGTGAAAATTCACCGCCAACTCCACCCAAATTTGGCTGGTTATCGTTATATCCCACTTCTGTTACTCGGTTTTTTTTGCAAATTGTCGATTATTCGTTCAACGAAAAATTGCTGCTGAGAAGAAAATCATACTCGCCCTGATTATAAAAATTTAAAAGTTGGGTTTTCTTTACCTAAAATATCAATACAGGTGGTGTACAGGGTCGTAACTTCGCTGAGGCAAATAAAGCCTTCTGGATTTTCAGGGAGCTTGTTAAAAGTGAAGAACTGTTGTCGATGGATGAGACTACCTTCCTCCATTTCATCTCTGATGATCGTCTTAATCCGAAGGTATACTCATCAAGGTTTAGAATCGTGATAAAAACGAAATGAAAAGTATGAAAAGAGGAAACACTACGACAGTGAGCTGCGTACGAGGATGTGTCTATTCAATGTCTGAGTCTGTCTCAACCTTCTCCGAAATTATAGCACCAATTTACCCGATTAGAGAGGGATTCAAGGTTTGCCCAGCCCTGGGCCAGGATCACTTGACTTTGTGGGTGAAATTGTGCTTGAAAACCAACTGAACGTGTAAGGCCCTCGTTATAGGTTCGCTCGCGATGAGCGTCTGCGACTTGCGAGCGGTGATCGCGTGCGCCGCCAACTCAGACGCTGCGGCCGCGACGCACGCACGCAAGCGCCCGAAGCAGACAGAGCAACGCGCGAGGTGATCGACCGACCCCCAGCGAAACGGTCCATCGCAGTGGACGCCGCAGCGACGAAAGCGTGGAAGGTTCGCGAGCGCATCCATAAGGCCATTGTCATGCCACATCGCTAGCGTCAGCGAGCGAGTTGGCACGAGCGAACTGAGCGCCAGTCGCTGCCAATACGCCGCGCGCACGCGCGCTCGTTCCGCAAATACGTGGCTCCTACAGTGCGCTTGGGTCATCCTTTCAGCTCTCTTTGATGTGGTTAGCCTACCTAACCCACCCTATATATGTGTATATATATACATGTATATACACATATATACATGCATACATGCATATATACATATATATACATGTGTATATATATATATATACACATGTATATATATATATGTATATATACATGTATATATGTGTATATACATGTCTACATATGTATATATACATGTATATATGTGTATATATACACATATGTGTACACATATGTGTATATATATACACATATATACATGTATATATACACATATACGTGTATATATACACATATATACATGTGTATATATGTGTATATATATATATATATATATATGTATCATGGGATGGGGAAAACGTGCCTCACACGAGCGAACTGCCGAATCGCAGTGCAATGCGCTGCGACGAGCGAGGGGGGTGCGCGATCGTTGCGAAATCGCGCCCGCGCAACGGCATGACACCCCGCCAGCGAGCCCTCGCACGCGCGCGTGCGACAACTGACACAGACACGTCTGCTACCACGTGTCTGATACTGGGTAGTGTCAGTGGCGCAGCCGAGCGTCGAGCGAAATTGCTGGCATGACAATGGCCTAAGAGCCCGTGAGCGTCACCACGCCCGCGTCGACGGGATAACTCGTACAAACGTGTCTGGCCCCACGCTGTCTGATGCTGAATGGACGAGTTACGCTGGGGTGCGAGCGAACCTATAACGAGGGCCTAACACATCCAAGATCTGGGGATGAGGAGTCACTATCTAGACTCTTTCTGTTGCCTCCTCTCTTTTTAAAAGACGTTTGTCATATTTACCTAACGCTTTTTGAAAAATATTTCTTTCTTCATCTTCACATTCGAAAAGAGAGGAGCTGGAAAGCCCACTATCTTGTAAGCTAGATTTATCTAATTTCATGGTGAAGACGCGGTATTCGAGGCTGTAATCAACTGGGTAAAGCACGATTTATCAAGACAGGCGTCGCTCCCGAAGTATGTTTGTCCAGTTCGCTTCCGTTTGTCTGAACAATTTTTGATTTTTCGGTTTTTTTGTTTGATTGAAATAATCCCATTGCTCTTAGTGTTCTCGTGGGTGTTCGCCTGCCGCTGACGACACCCGAGTTCCTTCTCGACCGTGTTTATAATGAGCCAATGGTATGTGTCTCTTCTGTGAGTTTAAGATATCATTTCAACTGCATTTCCATAATTATGGCAGATACAAAAATCTTCCGCTTGTATGGTGATGCTCGGCAAAATTTTCCACGGTATGCTGAGCAAAAACAAAACCTTAGACATTCCTGAAAGCTGGTATCGTCATCGCCAAACTCCACTTTCTAAGGTAAATGGAAAGCAAAACCACAGTCTCTTGCAAATTCTCCATGATTCTAAATCTTTGTTTTCAGACGATAATGGTCGCTGGGGGACGATCTGATGACTTCTCATATCTGACAAATGTGAACATTTATGACCCATATAATAAGCAGTGGACTGTAGGTAGGTGGTACTGGTCTTCTTAGTGTGTTTGTGATCATTCTAGAAGATCACATTTGTGGAGAATGACGTGGGGTGTTACACTTGTGATGGTTATCAACTGGCTTTCCTGAATTTTTATGTTTTAGCTGCACCGCTGCACCAGCCGCGAAGATCTTTCGGCATGGCAACGGCCGATGAATCAATCTATGCGGTTGGTGGAGCAAGCACTAACGATGTTCTTCGATCTGTAGAGATTTACGACTCGCACAGGTATCCTTATTGTTTTTTTTGTTTGTTCCGCACCTGTTTTTCTATGAATTTCAACCACACCCTCAGATGCATATGTGAGCGGGTGAATTAACTTTACACAACGGACCCCTTCGGGTTCATGGGGCAGAACTGATACCGCCTTCCGATTGAAAGGTCTCTATGCCGATGTTCTCCCAGTGATATAGATGGCGTGGTCTTCCTTAGTCTACCCAAATGCTCCTTAACCCATGCATCGCAGACCACTCAACCCAACACACAAGAGAAACATCTAATCAAATGTACTATTTTTATCACTCTTACGCGTTCAAAGGTAACATTCTTTATCTTTGCTAGAAATTCGTGGCGAGCTGGACCGAAAATGCTATGCTGTCGTTATGGTCCAGGAGTAACAGCTCTCAACGGGGCAATATTTGCCGCAGGAGGTAACATTGGCACCAAAACTGGTCGCAAAGCTGAATTGTTGGATCCAAGACAAGGTACGGTACAAATTCTGTGCCATATGGATTTCTATTGTTTACGCGCGGAGTAGTAATTTCTTTTAGGGAAGTGGATATCATTGCCGTCGATGACAAGTGGGCGCTCTCATTTTGGACTAGCAGCTGTCAATGGTCTCCTTTACGCAGCAGGCGGCGATTCTAGAAGCCCAACTCTCAATTCGGTACTTTTCAATCGCCAGCTTTTCACGAGGTCTCAAGATGTGACGTTCAGGTGGAGGTGTACGATCCTCGAGCATGCCGTTGGACGACTGCTCAACCGATGCTTAAGAGACGCTGTCATGCAGGTGTCACGGTGTTTCGCGATCAAGTTGTCGTTGTCGGCGGCTCCGATGAGAAGTATACGGTTCTTTCATCCGCTGAGGTTACTCCTCATATTCAAAAATTTTTCGACCTAATATGGTCAGCAGCAGGGGTGGGCGTGAAATTTTTGTCGTGAAATTTTTTACGAAATTTTTTACGACAAAAGTTGTCGCAAAAAATCGTAAAATTCGTAAAATATTTTTGTTTTGTGAAAACCGGCAGTATTCTGCGCCAAAACACAAATAAACATTACTGAAAGTCGAAGCATCAGCTTAGCGTCGAAGCGAATAATCCATTTATTTACAGTAAATGCGTCGTTAGAATTTAAAATGGAAACGTGGGTTTCAAGAACCACAAATTATCGATCAAAACCAATCAGAGGAATGTTGATCTTGAAAAAAGTGCAAAAAATTTGCAGGTGTTAGCGCTTCCCGATAATCGATCAAAATGTGACCGGCTGACGAAAAAATCATTTCTAGCTCAGCTTGAAATTGAAGTCGTAAAAAATTTCGTAAAATTCACGAAATTTTTCGCAAAATCGAAAACTATTTTTTAAGAAAAATGCCGTAAAAATCGTAAAATCGATCGTAAATCGTAAAATGTACCCCCCCTCCTGGTCAGCAGCCACATTTTTTGAGAATTCTATCACATATACACCCACCGGGACGATCGGGCGATCGATCCCAGCTCGGGCTACCCAACCATTCCATCCTATCAGGATCGGGTAAACTGATAGCAGTCTTGTCTGGGAAGGTGGGAACACTGATGTGGTATAGCGGCTGTCCGGTGCAAGTCATTATATAGGCCAAATACTCATTACTACGATTTGAAGACACACGAATGTGGCAGCGCGTCCTTAGGGTACTGATCAACGGCGGCACCTTTACCTTTGTTCCTTTACAACATAATAGCTCGTGGTTAACTACTTTGCTGGCTTTTGATTACTAATTACAAAATTCGATTGCTTGCTTTTGAAGATTTCTGGATAATTTGGAAGTTATGTTGAGTAAACATTCCTCGTGAGCATGTTTTACTACTTGAAACATGGCAAATATGTAGGTAGCGGAATTCTTTGAAACTCTGCAGTCAAGCTAGTGCGAGGACATTTTTTAAAGCGTTCCTGTGTTCCATGACCATTGGTTATTGGCGTCAAGATATCGTGAAATCGTGGTTTCTTTCTTGTACTGTAGTATGCGCACAAAAATGGGTCAAAAGTCTCACTTATATCTTTCCAACCTAATTTGAGATCTTTGCTCCTAGATGTTAACTGACAATGGCTGGACGTTCCTTCCTGAGATGTCCTTACCTAAGGAAGGCCTTGGCGTCGTTAATGTTGATGGTAAGTCTATGTAGAAGCTGAACCATGCATTTTTCTATAGTCACCATTGCGACGCTTTATTCGAAGTCAATTTTTCATTTTGTTCATATGTTTCCTTTTTAGGTTCACTTTTCACTTTTGGTGGTACCAATAATGACGGTTATCTTTCATGTATAGAATATCTGGATTTTGATTCGAATCAATGGAAAATGTCGCAGGCACGTTTTCCTTGCCTTTCTGTTCACTTTTCTCCTTTTTTTGAGGGGGGGGGGGCTGCGTATGTAAAATATTCGCCTTTTTCTTAGGTCGGGATGCCGCAGAAGAATGCTTACTTCGGAGTCACATTCTTGCCATGAGCCCTATACTTTGGAACCATCCAATTTGAAGATCCTTCATATCGCTGCCACCTAAGCATATCAAGGCGAGATCAGGCTGTATCGAAATATTGATCACATTATCGCCCATGTTGATGTTACTTAAAATTTGCTCTTTTTGCATGTTCTATTTGTTGTGATACATCCCATAGTCGTGGTATTTCCATTCTCTTGTATTTTCGAATGTTTCTCAGACTTTTTCCACCAATGAAATCTTGCAGGATTTGAGAGATGGACTTATGTGAAAAACCAGTGAGTGGGAACCGATTGGGAGGATTTAAGTATTTGACTGTTGCAAATTTTTCCAAAGAACTGCGGAATGGGTTTACTTGTGATTTTTGATATCACACGTTTGCCCTGATCTCATAAAATGGGGAAAGCAGTGAAGGTTTTTAGGGATATAGCAGTTTACGGGGAAAATGTGAAGTCCGTCGTCGGAAATTTAAAGTTAGGATCGTAATTCGAAAAAGTTCAGAATCGTAATAAAACGAAATAAAAAGTATGAAAGGAGGTAAAATTACGACAATGAATTCTGTATGAGGATGTGTTAATTCAGTTCCTAAGTCAATGTGTCAACCTTCTCCGAAATCATAGTACCAATTAACCCGATTTGAGAGGGATTTAAGATTCGGCCAGACTTGGGCGGGGATTACTACATTTTGTGGGAGAAATCATGCATGAAACTTAACTGAACGTGTAACTCATACAAGGTTAGATCCTCATGAGGTAGTGGTATATACAGTGCCGGCCAAAAAGGTATTCGTTTTTACTTTTTTGCATGTAACTCCTTAGAGATTGAAGCGTTTGAACTCATATTTTTACAGTCAACGAAGAGTGACAAGGGTGTACATATACCAGCTTCGTTCCGATGAGAGCCTGGAAATTCGTGAATTTTTCTATCAATAAAGTAAAATACGCACTTTTGGAAAATCGGCCTCATTGACAATAAATTTTTTTCTATTATACTTTTAAGTAAGCAGTGCTTTGGCAACCGCACATGTGCCGTTTGAAAGAAGGATGTTTTTCCTACGTAACGATTTATTGAACTTTTTTGTTACTAATAGCTTTTACTATTTTTTAAGTGTTCCAAGGGGAGAGTGTCCAAGAGGAGTGAATTACATTTGGATGCAATTCGTGCTTTGCATACAGAAGCTTTCACAGATTCTTATACGCCGTTTGAAAGAGAATCAAAGGCGCTATCGAACACTGCCTTCATTCTCATATGAAGCTGAGCTCCTAGAATTTTATTTTCGAAAAACTGCAAACTAGAAGCGTCATTTTAAGCCTCCTACAGTTTTTTCTGCTCAAAAGATTTTTTAGAACCTCAAACACCGTTCGTAAGAAGAAACCTCGCTCTACATGAAGGTGTTTTCGAAAAGTTTCCACACATTGTGTTTTGATGGTTTTCAAGCAATTAAAGTGTGTACGTCATTCACCACCGATTTCCGCGCGCGATGGCTGCGCGCCGCGCGCGACGTTAGAGGCGCCTGCAGCCAACGCCGCACGCGGCGCGCAGTCTTTGCGCGCGGAAAGCAGTCGTCAAGGACGTTCTCACTTTGATTGCTTAAAATCGAACAGAAACCAACACGTGGGAAATTTTCGAAAACATCTTCGCGTAGAGGTAGGTTTCTTCTTACGAACAGTGGTTGAGCGTTTGGGAAATCTTCTAAGCCGCAAAAATTGTAAGGGGGCGAAAATGACGCTCCTAATTTGTAGTTTTTCTTGAATAAAATTTCTAGAAGCTCAGCTTCAGAAAAGAATGAAGTCAGTATCCGACAGCGATTTTGGTTCTCTTTCGAACGCCATATAGGACTCCGTGAAAGCCTCTGTATACAAAGCACCAGTTGCATCCAAAGGTAATTCACACCTCTCGGACACGCCCCCATTGGACCACCTAAAAATAATAAAAGCTAAGAGTAACAAAAGACAACAATATATCATTTTGTGTGAAAAATCTGCTTCTTTCAAACGGCACATAAGTGGTTGCAAAAACATTGTTTTAGAGTAGGAAAAATTTATTGTCAATGAGGCCGCTTTTCTGAAAATGGGCATTTTACTTTACTGATGGAAAAATTCAAGAAATTTCAAGCCCTCATCGAAACGAAGCAAGCATATGTGCACGGTTTTCACTCTCCGCTAACTGTATAAAGATCAGTTCAAACGCTTTAGTCTCTAAAGAGTTACATGCAAAAAGGTGAAAACGAATACCTTTTTGGCCGGCACTGTAGATCGATGGCAAGCAGTAGAGAATCGGCGGACCACCGTAGACATCGTGGAAGCTCACTTCGTAGCCGCCTAGAGAGTTGGAGATTACTATAGACAAGTGCTCCAACAAACATGTGTCCTTCCCCCATTGCCTCCGGCAGTAACGTTAGATCTTTTTCTAGTGAATTTGTCTTGTTTCTCTGAAAATGTCGACTATCACTAGTAACTTCGGTAGGAGAGGAAGGAGCCAAGTCCTGTCATGGGCGACAATGAGGAAGTGGCCAAGTCGCGGTACCACTGACAAGGAGTCCGTTCTTGAATGTGCCAAGCTTCCGTGATGTAACTTTTACAGGACGTAGGGTACCTTGTAGGTACTCAAAAACCATACTTCACTTTTCCGAGGGACCCTACTTCCTGTAAAAGTTGCATCACGAAAGTTTGGCGCATTTAAGAATGGACTCCTTGTGAGGCTGAACCGTCTACATCCGCTGCCTGGAGGGGATTTGTCTAGATGAAGGCAAGCTCACGTCTCGCAATTCCCCAATTATACACATGGGCCGGACTAAACTCAGAAACCTCAACAAACTTACGGATTAGACAATAGTCGCTTTAACTGACTCGAGGAGATGGGGCGACTCGTTGTTCCTATCAGTGGTGAGGTTCGAAGAAGAGGGAACTTCGTAATTCTAATTTCAAAGCTTTTACAATGCCACCCGCAAAAAAGCGGATCAGTTGGTATTCGAACTGGCGTCCCGGTCCTTTCTGGGAACTGTGATGTTCTAGACCGTGACACCGACCGATACCTTCTCCTACCGGAGTAATTAGGCAATCCAACTGTGACGGGTAGATCTTCTTCACAACGACGCTTTACCCCATAGCAATTTTCCTACCCCAAGTGTCAAAGGTCTATTTCACCTCTACCTACACCCAACACTCCCAGCCCAACTTCATCTCCCCCTTACCCCGTCATTTTGATCACAATACATTCTAAAACATCATCTGGGGAAGGGAGGAGAGCTATTGAGCGTTTCCAACCCCGATGGAGCTGATACCCAAAGGCATTACCCTTAAGATTGCTGCGTAACCAGAATTTTAGATTCTTAGGGTATGCTGCGGTAAGTCCGGCTAACACCTAGGTACGTCAACCTACTGTAGTCTTTCAAAGCCTTGACAACACACGCAGAGATTGTCAGGCTTGTGACTAGTTCCAGACACACTACTGGATGAGACAGGTAACCCAACCAACTAGAGGTTTGAAGGAACTTGAGCCAGATCGGAGAGTTAACCCTATTTCATGAGCAGCCAAGGCTATTTCTGCACAAAAAAACAGCTATTCTGGCAATAGTGGAAGAAAAACGATCAGCATGGTGCAACAGGGGCAAAGTATACCCGAGCTCCTCGTCCACATGACCACTCGAGCCCTGGAACCCCTCCAACGGGAAGCGGGAGGTTGGGGTGCAGTGCCAGCGGCGAGCGGTCCCGAGTGGAATGCGTCCTTTAAATCGGCCGTTCATGCCGCTTTCGCGCAAATTTCGAAATTTCAGCCGTTCGGAATCCCTTCTGCGTTGTTCGGTGGGTCCGTGGAATTTTGACTTCTGCTTCGTTTCGATGATATGAGTGATAGCCTTCGTTGATGTGTTCACCTAACGAGAGCTATTGGGTTAAATTCGGCCACTTTGAAGGCTAAGTAAGTAAACGCTACGCTGGTCTAGTATACGTGGCATGTCAGGATCAGAATACGTATTTACACCAATTACCAGTAGGAAGGCATTCATTCATAGAGTGTTTTACAGCAGAAAACCCTAGATTGTAGTTGCAGTTGATGGCCTCGTGCCTGCTATCAGCTGATCTCCGTTTTGATACTTTGATAAGCCAACTATTCTGATAAGCACTGGTAAGCGGACAATCCAAGATCGAAGTCGCTCTACCAGAACATTGTTATGGAAATTTAGCCGATAACTAGCATAATAGGTAAGGATGCGAAGTGCCGAAGTCCGCATAGTTAAGGTTTGGAGGAATTCATCTTCAGCGCTGTGTTTAGAGCAAGTAAACGGGTAAGTAGAAGGAGTCGCGAAATTCGTTCTATTTTTTACAGTGCCAGGTTTAATGTTTTATTTTGTCTTCAACCAACCGTGTGATCTTCCGTTCATGGTTTCTTTTTTTGTTGATTTCGTTCTCTGCAATGGGTCCTCACTTTTCTTTGTATCGCCTCCCATTTCCTTAGCCGTTTTCGTGCCCTCTGGTTGGTGTTGTGATGCTATTTGTGTTTTTTCAGTTCAGAACTGAACTAGAAGACATCATTTCAATCACCTGGCACAATGATGGACTTTGAGTTCTATCGGAGTAATCCTCCGCCGTCGATGTACAACCTAGATATTTTGACACACATCTCTCGTGAGTGAAAAATTTTAGCTGCTACTCTTTTTTTTCAGTTGGGTGTTCTAACTTCGGTATGGTGTGTTCAAATTGATTTTTGGTTAAAATGCGTATTCAGCGTGCCCATCTGCATCAGCCGCTTCTTCGACGTCACTCGGTGCGAATTCGTCCAATTCGCCGACAGAAGCAGCAGATGGTACTTGCAGTCCGGATAGTGGTTGTCACTTAGATGGCTCTGTTGGTGAGCAGTTTTGAATTACGAAAAATTCAAATTGTTTCAGTTGAAATGAATTCCACTCTTCAGGCGCATACCCCGATTTCCCAGACGTGCCTCCAAGTAACTGTGTTGTGGAGGTTAGTGGTTGCCACGCTTTCATTAGAGTCATGGTATTTGTTTACAAGGGTAATATATCTTTTCAAGGAGACAAAGGAGGAAGTATCTACTTATATATCTCCCTTCCTGGCCCAATCGCAGGAGAATCTTGTGGAAATTCGGAAACAGCTGCATATGGCGAAAGAGCGGCGGATAGAAGAGAGAAAGTTAGCACATGAAGAACCGAAGGTCGGTTGATTTTCATATCCAACTTACTATTTCTTTGCATTTGTTCGAGTAACTCTCCAATATTTAGCGAGCGGTGCTGCACGGTGTAGGTGAAGTTGTGTCAATGCTGAGAGGAGAGAACGCCGGCTCAGAGAAGGAAAGGATTGTGCTTGATCACAGAGGGGTTCCAATATCTCAAACGCGTCGCCGAACAAGAACTAGTTTTAGTGAGAAATATTCCATTGTTATTGTTAGCAGTTTAAAGTATAATTGCTGGTTCTTGCACTTAGGCATATTTGCTCTTCAGGTGGAGGAGCTGTTGTGATACCGACAGCGGTTCAGACTACGTTGGACCTCGACCTGCCACCGCTTCCACCTAGACCGACTGATCCGGCGGAAATACGCAAGATTGTGCGCAGCAAAATGATTCGTTGTAAGGTGGGTTCATTTGCGAGTAATTGATTTTAACTTTGGTTCTCCCTTTACATTGTTGTCCTTTACACACGAGTTTCACTGCATTTCAGGTCTGCCACAACCGATTTGGCCAAAGGAATCTTTTGGAGAGGCACCTCCGCGACAAGCATCACGTTGAATATCTGGAATATCTCTATGAAGAGGAGCTTGAAGTTCAACGGCAGAGGTAGTAAATCTTTGACACATCATTTACCTTTTACCTTGTTGAATAGTCAGCCAAATGGGAACGCTTTAGGGAGGAAGAGCTGGAGCGAAACCGTATTGATGAGCTGACATCCGGTGGATTCATCCCACCACAGTCGGATATTGAATCAAATGCTTTCGAGGTTGATGTGCAAAAGTGAGTGGATTTGATATACCTGCACCCGTGATCGTCTTCTCTAGCTTACCTATCGGGTTAATTTGAAGGATTCCACTCCCCGGTGAGCTATCGAATGGAATAGTGGCAAGATTCGATGCGAATGGCTATCTTCGTCAGCCGAAGCGATCGTTCCGCAAAAAGGTGAGAAGTCCTACTTGTTGTCCTTCTGATTGTTGTCTCACAGTTCTTTTCAGGTCTCTCCCCAGTGTCCGTTCTGTGACAAACGATTCAGAAACGAAGTTTCCCTCAAGAAGCATTTCGTGAAAAAGCATCCGACTTGTGTGGAGTTCGTTCAGTGTCTCGATTGCTTCAAGTGCCTTCCAGACAAAAGCCATCTGTCAAATCACGACTGTGACCTGGTATGAAGCTTACGATCGTTTTGGTCTTCATCTGTTTAATTCGTCTGGATTTCTCTTTTAAGGATCTTTTATTGTTAAATATGTTGTTTCTAGACTTGGCTATGCTATGAATGCTCTCCAATTCAAAACATGTGCACCGAACAACGGTTCAACAACCATCGTGGTAAATTCCATCGTGGTGCCAACTCTGGATTCAAATGCAACGAATGCAATCAGAAGTTTTTGACGCCAAGGAAACTAAGGTTTGTTGTCACTCTTTGTTTTTTTTTTTTTTTGATTTAGGTTGAATATTGTTGTCCTTTCTCGTTACCAAGTTCATGTTTTAACTTCAAGAAAACACAAGAAAATGTCGCACGTTTTCGTGAAGACCTACGCGTGCCATTTTTGCGAGGAACTCTTCACCAGTGAGGTTTCTGTAAGTCAACTTTTCTTATTTTGCTTACGATCTCTTTAAGCCCCTTTTTCCTTCTACATTTCAGGTGATGACCCATGAACGCATACACACAGGTATAATTAAATTCGAGTGTAAGATCTGCGATTTTCGATGCAATCGATATATTCAGATGGAAAATCACAAGAAGGTCAGTTGTCTGCATTACTACAATTCGCGCCATCACTCGTTAGAATTACTCCTGGCGAAGATTGAGTTTTGGTGATTTTTCTACTATCTTTCATTTCAGGAGGATCATGGATACCTCTGCTCCATCTGCCAGGAAAGTTACGGCGAATGGGCGGAAATAAAGAACCACACGTTGTCCAAGCACGGCGGATATCTCACGAGTGACACATATGCTGGTATAAAAGGATTTTTTGTTATTTCAGCGCTTTTGTTCAGGGGTCCTGGTGGCAGTTTTGACTTTAATCGTCAAGTAGTACTACCTTGTCTCTCGCCTCCTTCATGGGCTCGGAAAATATGGTGTATGATTTTTGAGCAAAAACCGTGTTCCACTGTTAATTTGAGGTGTGCATGCAGCAAATCTTACGTTCGTATCGCATTTTCAGCTTTAGCCTTATGCATTGTGCAAGTTCAAACAGGATCGCTCCGTTTGGAAGTTCCATTAGAAAACCGACCGAAGATTGCGGACATGAAACGTGAAAGAAAAATCGACAATTCCTTTGCATTTCATCACGTAATTAGTGACAGTTTCTCGCGTTTGAAAATAATAAAGAGTATTGTTTTCGTAGCTGTAATTCTGATCCGGATTGGTTCATACCGCGTCATCCCTTTTCTCCTTATAGTTCATTTCTAGTTCGCGAAGCGTTGACTAGGAAAGATATTTTACTCGTTCAGGCTATGTGGAATCTCCACGCGTGTGGGCGTTGTTTAAAGGAGACTGAGCGTTGCCGTCTTCGCGCCAAAATATCCTTTTCGCATAAAAACGTTTTTTTTCACCTCAGTAATATGTGTATGACCTGGTAATGTTGTGTCATGTATTAGTCGCTTCTTTGTGTTCGTTTGTTTTTGTCGTTATTTTTTGTGAACTCCCTTCCCCTGCACATTTCGAAGGCTCAGTCCGTATTCGGTTCGCTCCGACTGGTCGGAGAGTTTCCAGTGGCACTACGTGGAGGCTCGGACAACACCACCAAGAGTTATCTCGGCGCGGTTGCAGTTTTTTCCCCACGATTTGAATACGAGTTCCGTATCGATTTCCGTGTATCTATCCGTGTATTACGTTTACCAGTGAAGTGATTGCTTATCAATTGTGCTTTATACCATATTTTGTACCTTTTGCCGCCTGTACATATTAATAAAGTTTTGCACCTTGTTCATATTTCCACTATTGTTTTAATCATTTGTAATACTGGATTTCGAGGTGTTAGGAGCTACTTCGTCGCTCTCATCATCAACGGTCTGCTTTCAGTGTGGTGGCGCTGCGCGATGTGGTGGACGATTGCAGTTGGACTTCTACCCAAGTCTTCGAGGATTTTCTTTGCCATCGGGTTCGCATAGGCAGTTTCGGATACTCCTGGAGCAACGACTGCATATACCTCGTTTGGTGAGGAGGTACTGCGATGTTATTGCAGTAGATGGGTCCGGATACTCGGGCAGATCACTACAGTTGCCTTCCAAAGTATTGATTTTTCGGCACTATATCACTTGTTGAACACCAGTCATAAAAATTTTTCCTTCGTCAGATTTCGCCCAAATTTGGTACCGGGGTGTAATCTGGAGCGCTGATCACGAATCTGATGTCCATTTTTCACCACGGTGGTCGGGGACCACCCACGACGCTACTTGGGTGGTCCAGTTAGGATCACCGATTTCGCTGAAACTTTGCATAGGGGGGTTATTTGGGGTCCTGAACACGATTGCAGTCCGTTTTCCAGATGGCGGCCGAATACGGTAGTTATAGGTGAGCCTCACCAGGTAGGGTAGGTAGTATAGTTGTGCTCTCCCAAAAATTTCGAATAATCGAATATATTCGAATATCGACGATTTTCGAACGGTCGAATTCGAATGTCATTCGAAAATCGCGGTTTTTCGAGCATTCGAATTCGAGTACATTCGAAAATCGCGATTTTTCGAGCATTCGAATTCGAATACATTCGAAAATCGCGATTTTTCGAGCATTCGAGTTCGAATACATTCGAAAATCGCGTTTTTTCGAATGTTCGAATTCGAATATTCGATTTCGATTAGAATTATTCGAATTCGAACGTTCGAATATTCATTCGAGCACAACTATAGTAGGTAGGTACTCACTTATAACTACCGTATTCGGGCACCATTTAGAAAACGGACTCCACCATCGTGTTCAAGACACCGAAGAACCCCATTGACAAAGTTTCAGCGGAATCGGTGATCCTGACTGGACCACCAAAGTTTTCGATATGGGTGGTTTCCGACCACCAGGTGAAAATCGGACTGCACCATCGTGTTCAGGAACCCAAATAAGCTCCCAGGCAAAGTTTCAGCGAAATCAGTGATCCTAACTGGACCACCCAAGTTTTCGATATGGCTGGTCTCCGACCACCATGGTGAAAAATGGACACCAGATTCGTGATCAGGGCCCCAGATTACCCCCCGGTACCAAATTTGGGCGAAATCTGACGAAGGAAATTTTTTTGTGACTGGTGTCCAACAAGTGGAATAGTGCCGCTATGGCGTCTTCATACATTTATTCCCTTCATATGTCTGTAGGTACCACTTATAATATTTATTACTCGGGATTTGTGGCTATGCGGGCTGAATCATTGGGATGGAGGCCTGCGCATGGGTTTTCATAAAGCTAGGGCCCAATTTTTATGAAAAACGGCGAGTTCGCATACTGTCGTATTTGTTTCAGGCAATGACTCGGTTATTATCGAGGGTGGGCTCACCATCGCCATTCATTTTTGCCGCGAATGCGGTGATAGTACATTCCCTCCCCCCCCACCTAAGGCAAATATCGCTGCACTAATTAGCCACACAGGTATTGACAGCCGTTTTGACCAGCCGACGGTTTGACTTGGACAGCAGAAGTAGAAGAATAGGAAAAATCACCATTAGACGAACCAGACGTTAAAACAAAGATTCATTCAACGGCTGTTGGCTTTTGTATTGATCTGCTCTGGTGCAAGGTTAACTGGCGTTCGATATTGACGACTCCATGTGGTGCCGCGGCAGCGACGACACAAAGGATGTTTATAGGACCCGTGCGCGATCATGTGGACGATAGTTCGCTGTTTCTCATTTCAGGGAGGGTTGAAAATGGGGAAAGGGCTTGTGGTTGTGAAATTCGTCCAAGTGCGCAAGAGCGCGTTTTCCTTTCTTATTATTATTTTAACTAATATACTAATTCCCTGTATACGTCCGCATTTAATTTATGATCGCCCATCCCTTGACATTTCGTCATTTTATGAGTTGCTGGCTTGAGGAGGTGAGGTTGAGTGTTGGTAGGGTACCGCAGTGAGTCGAGTACCAGTTTACCAGTTTTGCTGTTAGTTTGGAAGTTTTCCTCTCTAATTTGATTTGATTACCCAAACCTGTGGCGCTTGGCGTTGCATTAAAGGAGTAGCTGGTTTTTGTTGTTGTTGGCAGTATTAAAGGGTATTGACTTAGTGACTTGAAAGGGAAATGAGAGTGGAAATGGGCTCTGGGTGAGAACGTTGCGTCTGAGGAAGAGTCCAAGAAACTGCAGTTCTTAGGGCAAAGGTTGGTAGGTAGCTTCGACTTAGTTTCTTACAAGTACTTTGTTCTTTTCTTTACTGTAATAGGATTACTGTGTATGTTTCGCTGTTAAGCAAGTGATAAGCAAGATATTGAGGGTGTTAGATGCCTCGATGGCTCCTTTTTCTCTCGCCGCTTCGTTTGCGCAGTCTATGGATGCCTTCTGGCGGCTTCGTGCATAATTCACCATGTACTAGGCTCGGACTGCTTTTGCAATGCAACACGATTGGTGCAGCGTGGGTACAGATGTGTTTGCAGAGCAGAGCTAGAGCTTACCCTGAAGGTTACACCTGCAGGAGATATAAAATGGGTTCACTAAAGCTGCCTAAACATTAGTCTTTCATAACAAATCTTCATATAATCATACTCATAATCATAACCACCGACTTAATAATGATGATAGAATCTCGCAAAGAAATGATGAGGAACAGAAAATGAGATTAGATCTTTGAAAACAAAAGATCATGGCAACGTGAAGAGAAACAGACAACAGAAACAGAAAACTTAACTACTACCTGACTGGTGGGGTAAAGGTTGGTAGGCTTTGACGGCCTTACGAAAGAACCTATACATATATCTCTGTATGATTGTGAGCGACACTGCTACGAAATCGTTCCTAGTTGTTAAAAGAAGAGGTCGAAACATTACTAACTAGTACTATAAACAATCTGCCCAAAACAAGATAGCCGCCGAGCAGCCAGGAATTCGTCAGCTTGAGTTTTCCACTTCCGTGACGGGCATTTTAGACATGGAGTACATGCTGTACTCTTTGTCTCCGGTGATTTCCTGAAAAAAGAATTCATTTTTTCGATTGCTAGAAGTTACTAGTGAATTAGTGCTATGAGGTTCCTTTTTGCTTTTCTGTAATTACCGTGAGAAACTCCAAAAATAAAAACTTTCTTCAGATGAGAAGGGGAACTCAAAAGTCAAACGACCAGCGACTATACAGTACCTTCTCAATGGTCAGGAAATCGGGAAGCTGTACAGGTTCCCCCACTGGTTTCGTCGTGTAAGTCTCGAGAATAATAAGATGACCGTCTAGTTGTAGTTTTTCCGCAGATGGCGGAATCTCGGTGTAGATATCCAAGTTGAAGTACTAAAATCGATGATATCACTGATAATGGGGAAAGAAATTGATGTAGAAATCCTAAAATAGCAATTATTTGGAAGGCAACTGTACCTGATTTCCAACCATGAAACAACGCCTTTGTTTGTGGAGAGCCGCTCTGGCTCGGTCTCGCATCGTTTGGTAGCGGGTGTACTCACGGAAGGTGATCTGTGTCCTATAAGGTGTGAATATCACTTGCATACTCAAAATCAGTCAATAAGATACGGTAATTAAAATCGATAAATGAGCTTTATCTCATGCTTTTCTAGTTCGCACCTCGTCTCAACAAACTGATCCCCTAGATGAAGATCCCTCCTGGTTACGGTATAGGTGGATCGACCGTTTTGTTCCCGAGAACGAATACGGATCTGAAAGGTAGGTTAGACTATGGACTAGCATTTCATTTATTTTTCGCAGATCACCTGATTTTCAGGGTTGTCGGACAAGAGATATTCGTGCAAGACGTTGAACTGCTCGTATTTCACGAATCGACTCTCGTCGATGCTTCTCACCAGCCATTTGCGTTTCCTTTAAGATAATTTTTACACCTATTCACACTACATATTTTGATTAGCCAATTTCTTTTATAATTCCGAATTTGCAGAAAATTACCTGCTGTTCTTGCTGAGGCGATCCTGGGTGTCGGTTCCGGTGCGATCGCAGACCACCTGGATCACTTTTAGAACCTTATCTTCGAATTTTTTACATTCCGTGTTGTCGACGATGTCCACGTACGGGTGACCAAGCCATGCCTACAATGGAAAGGTTTTTTGCGAATTTCAAATTTTTATTTGGAATAGAAAAATCCTCACCTTTCTAGTAATGCCGTCTAACTCCTTAGCAGCTGCAATGCCTTCCTTTCTAATATTATTGTTCGCTAGTGTGTAGTACTCTTCGGCTCCGTCAGCCGCTGTGACGAGATGGATCACCTAAGTTGAACCCTTGGGGCCTTTACTGCGGGATTAGTGTTGAAAATAATTAGAACTTCTTGATTACCTGGTCATAGCGCTTGTTCAGAAGATCGAATTCTTCGACACCTATTTCTTGGAGCATTTGAAGCCAGGATGGCTAAATATTTAGTAAAAATATGGTAACATGTTGTGAAAACTGGAAAAATTTCGGTAGCTTACGCGATCAATATACGCCGATGGATCCATCGCACCTCGATCGCAAATGACTAGCACGTTCTTGTCAGTGGTGGTGGCGGCTTGGTTGAAAAACGTCTGCAAAAATGTGATCACTAATTTATTAAAATTAACCCTACAGCGAAATATACCCACGTCTTCGATTTGAAGCATGGTTTTCAGTAGATCCTTCTGGAATAGATATGCTTGATCATGGTTCAGCTCCTCGTACTTTACTCGTCCGCCGAGTAATATGGTAGCTGTTTCAGGTACGGTGTACACCTTCCATCCAATATACTCGAAAAAGGAAGCGAGCCGGTCCTAGAATGAGGATTTTTTAGTAGTCGTTACTCCCTAACCTAAATTTTTTTCGGTGAGCCGCCATTTGAGCGTTCTTTTTTATTTTAATGTTATAAGAACACGGTGCATACCTGACCTGTCGATTTGCCACCGCATGGTCCACCCGTCAGCACCAGCTTGTAGACCTTTGGGCATTTTCGTAACCCATCAGGAATGACCCGATCCTCCATGGAGGGCACTGTAAAGGTGTGGATGCAGTATAGAAACTATAGATTCGAAAGCGGAAGAAGACGAAATAGTGCGCTCAATTTGTTGTTAAAAACAATAATGATATGGCCTCAACAACAAGTTAAATTTGCTGTGATTTAATACTTCAGTGGTCGAACCATAACACCAATCAGGGACCAAGGGCAAGCGAATTGACGCCTTTTCGAGCAAATCGATTGCCAGTAGGAAAACAGGTGGCAGAGGAGATGTGCAGAAAGTCCGAGAAAGTGGTTTTCATTAAACAGGTGATGGATGATCGATTTCTCGTTCTTACCAATCATAAGAATTAGCTGCATTTTTCTGTTAACTTGAAATCTGTAAGCGATCCAGCTATGAACTAGCCCATTCTATTAAATCGATTTGAAAGCTGTATGCGATCCATCTATGAACATGGTCCTTTGACCAGTTATCTGGCTTATCATCTGACTTTCGAGGAAAAAGTTGCGAAGAATGCGGTGTTGTGTGATGCGATAAGGTTGATGTTGATATTTCAACGGAAGGGAAGTTGACGACGACATGGATTATTGGTCTATCGTCTATTCAGCAGAGGTACAAACAAACAAATCTTTTCATATGCTTTAGAACTGAAGTAAACGATCAGATGTACTCCTTAGAACCGACAGTTTCTGGTTTGAAGTCTGGCAGTAGTTTTTATAGTCGCCACCCACGGTGAGAAACGTGCACTGTTGGTCTATTTTCAAGTACACAGTCGCAATGTCACGTTTCAAACACCTCTTATCACAGTGCTTTGCTGGACATAAAGGCGGCTCAGAGAACGTTTGTGGGAAAATAGGACTCTGCTGTCTTCACTTGATTCCATGAGTGGTAAAACAAGCCCTGCCTCAAGTACGATTCACTAATTCAGAAAAACACGATAATATCATATGATAATAACCGCACAGAAAAGGAATAGAGGGAGGTAAAAGGTAAAAGTTCCGGCGTTGATCAGTCCCCTGAGGACGCGCCGCCGCATTCGTGTTCCATTCAAGTCGTAGAGGCATAGTGAATGGGTATTTGGCCTATACACCGTAAAAGGGGCCAGCCGCAATAAGGTCAGTGTCTTTATCTTCCCAGACAAGTCCGGAACCAAACCCCGACCCCGGAGGGATGGAAAAACGACCGTGCGAGTGACACGACAACCTCTTACCACTGTACCATGCGGGCCCATTAGAGGGAGGTATTTATCGAAAATTTCCATGAATTCGATATCTATGAGAATGGCCTGGGGGTCTCTCCCTTCTGCAGGGAACAGATTGTAGCGTACTAGGAATTACTCGATGGAAGTAGACATTACCGGTGAAGTGTTGCCCGGAGGAAGAGGCGATAAAAGATGAAGAGCCGAGAAAAGGAATGAAGTGATCATCATGGAAGTTTGGAGCGGATCCCACGAGAGCAGATAGGGTGGTCTGGTGTATGGATATCTAGTGGAGAGGACCGACCACCCTCCGGTCACAACACATCACTCTGACTGAAAGCTCGAAAAGATCCGAGGAATTTCACTATCATTAGATCCATCTGTGCGACGAGGTAAAAACGACAGACACGTCATCGAAATGCAAAGCCGCAGTGTAACGAAGGCGCATGACATGGGACGGCAGATCGGAAAGAAAAACGACATCAGTCATCATCATGTAGAGGGAAAATGTGACTGAGCAACATTGGAAAAGTAATTGAATTTATAAATCAGCAGAAGTTATCCAATAACACAATAAGGGCGGCGTGGTGCAGTGATAAGAGGCGAGACTGTCACCCGCTCGGTCGAGCGATCGATCCGGGCCTGGGCTAACCATGCCTTCCTTCTTTCCGGGGTCGGGCAAATTGGTACCAGACTTGTCTGGGAAGGTAAAGATCCTCACTTGGCAAAGCGGCTGGCCGCGCAAGTCATTGTATAGGCCAAATGTGCATTTACCATGCCTCTACGATTCTTAATAGAGCACGAACGCGTGGCGCGTTCTGGGGGGACTATTCAACGCCGGCACCTTTACCTTTTATCCAATGGCAAAACCAAGCAGAAAACCCATAAGCCACTCATTGACTAAGCAGCTCGGAGTGCAAAACAGAAGAACCAATTGAAAGTCGAGAAGAAGCGGCTCTGTTTGTTTATTCAGGGTGAAAGTGCTACCGCCGGCGTAAAGTAGAACGGTAAACATTCTCACGTAGTTTTTCACAGTGAAGAGTCCTGAGGAGGTGAATTGGCGGTGAATCGGCTTATAGTCGCAGTTAGGTCGTTTGCTTAGAGTGAAAAACGTGGGACGATGATCCGGAGATCTCGAATTTCTTCTTACTTTTCACTCCTTTCTAATGCGTAGTTTTAGCGCATCGGAGAAGAATCTTAGGCGTTTCAAGAAAGTGTGCATTATATATACACTTTGCATAGTTTACTAGTGATAGGGTTCAGAAAGTTCCTCGTAATATTGCGGAAAACTGCTTTAGTCGAACGTGTGGACAAATAGGTTGAATGATTTCGATTTAGAGTTAAGCTTCTTGGCTGAAGAGCTGAAAGAACGGAAGAAAAAATAGAAGAAACGGAGATGAATGCGCACACACCTGGTCAAAAAGTACATAAAGATTATTACATACTGGTCATATAACAGTTACAATTGATTCATTGTTTGGTCATTGTTCACTAATCCTTTCGCACTTGGCACGCTCTGTTAGTTACTAACCACTGCACCATAATTGGCGCTCCCTTTTATGGCGTAATAAACAAATAAATAAATAAATACAAAGCAAGGTGCATAATGAATGAAAAATAGTATAATAGAAGATAGAATAGAAAATAATAGAAGTGGTACGAAAGGCAGAAAAAGCATGCAACAACAATGGTAACGGATTACGACGTTACCTAGTGGACAGATTACTCCAGCTAGGTTCAAATGAAATCGTTGACGAAAGGATTTAGCTATAAAAAGTTATTAAAATCAGAAAATCACTTCAAAAAGACTAGAAGAGCGAGGTTGTCTTGTGTAACATGAAGAAAGTGGATGGCTCGACGTGGACTGGGCTTCTCATTGTAAATGAAACTTGAAATGAAAAAAGGATGAAATGAAAAAAAATAAAATTTAAATCCTAAAATTGAGCTTTATGGACAGCGAGTGCTTGAAATCCATTAGTGGGTAATAAACGAATAGTACAGCCAGTAGAAGTGTACTTCCTGTATTTACTAGAATTCTCAAAAGGTCAAATTAGGTACAAGTAAATTTGTTGTTGGAGTGGATGGCTTTGATTTCAGAGAAAAAAATGAATTTTCGCGTGCTGCTGTGCCGAGCGAGGTTTTAAATGCTTTCAAATTACTTTTATAAAAATTGTGAAAGGCGACAAATCCACCTGGCCGAGAAGCTCTACATAGGTGAAATGAATCGAATCGAGAAACGTGTGTCGCCATGGCAGGCGGAGAATCAATTCGTAATATCTAGCGCCCGCCCACCCTGGGAACGATCTGGTCGCGGCTTCGTGACCGCTCCGGGGGACCACTGGCTCTGTGCTACACGAACAGCTGACGGGTCGCGAGTTCAGGTCGGAGGCGTTTTCTCAGACCAACCGCTGGCCGCTATTCGGTGGATGAGAGAAATCGCCACTGTCTAGACTAAATTTCAAGAGAAAAATTTGAAAAAAAAAAGACATCAAGTAGAGGCATGGAGCGATGGACCATAAGTTTTACGGCCCATAGGAAGTTCAACAAAAATGCTAAAATGGAGGTAAAATATTATGAATACTAGACATCTTGCAGAGTGGTCAAGCGTATTTTCTACGCTTATCTCTGCGGATCAGTGATGAAAGCAAAAGCCGCCTCAGCCAATGTGCCTGAGAGCGAGGGAAGAAGGCTCGTTAAGTCTTTTCTTTTTGAAACTATTGCAAATTTCTGGTTTATAATCTTGTAAAATTACTCAAAAATTATAATGACGCTAATTCTCAGGAATTAAAGAGCTCGACGGATAACTACGAATCAGCGTTATCGATTAAGGATTGTGATTCATTCAGTTAGCTAATGCCAGGTTCTCCTGATCCTGGTTTTATTATTCTTCTATTTTTTGCTATTTATTTTACTTTAACCTTAATTAATAATTTTATTAATGTTTCGCCATTTAGCAATGATAATTTTAAGTAGTTTTAGGCACCAAATAACTTGAATTCTTTCCATCATTATACTACGGCTGGCTTCACTCCATGGTGGCTGATTTGGCCTCTCCCCGTCTCCAATCAAGCTTCTAACGACCGCCGATGCCGTTTATTCACCACGACATCGCCGATATCTGGTGAAGGCGGTTATCCGCGGAGCGCAGCTTTTCATATGGAGCACAGAATCCGCTCGGCGGCTCCCGAACAGGGATATCACGTGGCGGAGAACAGGCGAAATTGAAAGAGCGGTTCCATCAGGCGTCGTTTGAATTAATGCAAAAACCGATTGTTTTGTAAAAATAAGAAAATTTATTGGATTCGAAGTGGTAATAAAAAAACATATCGAGCCAAAGGTTAGAAGAATTTTAGGATAAATTCAGTGCTTCATCAAAGTTGCAATGGACGAATGGATCTTAGAAGGATGCCATCAAATTCTTGAAATTAGCGACTAGGAACTCCTTCATGGAATTTGTTTCATTGACATAAGGTTAAAATTACCCGGCACTTAGACACTGAATCTTTTTTCAGTGTAACCTCATAAAGTGATCAAATAATTATGAGTCACCCTTTTAGTTTATCTGATATTTTATCTTTACTATTGTTATCATTACCCAAGTCCAATAGTCACATGTTATATGAGTGTTTCTTCTGTTTGAATTCTGTTGATTGGAAAACTATGAATAAATAAATGAGTAAATAAATAAATAAATATATGATTCGTTAAAAGATACCCAGAAACGACAACGGAACAGGGTAAGTGAACACCAAACCCCAGCGGATGGTTCGAACCTAGAGCGGAGGAACAATTATAGGATAAGCAGATACTAAGCTCATCCATTATAGGGCAAAAAGCGAGCGCTAAACTCCCACGAGCGGCACTTCGCACTTCGAAAACGGACGGGACAGCTTCGGCGCTCCAATCGCAAATTGCGCTCCACAGCCATCTGTCTGAAGCAAGCGCCAGTTACGAGGCACTGTTGGTGGATAGGTGTTGCTGGGTAGTGCTTCTTACGGGTGTTGGTTTATTTTGTACACTTTTATTTATCACATAGATGACTATTGAAGCAAGGTGATTGCCAAAGTTAGCACAATGGACACAAAAGTCTAAGAAGTAGTGTCTCAATCGACTCGGTAACTTAACACGTTGACGACAGCGCCTTTCTCGCGTATCTGGCGCGGGGAACCAACCGATTTTCTAGCGCGCCGAGGCTGTGGCATGATGCCGGCATACGGCGAATTTTTTTCTTAAAATGGAAGTGAATAGTAAATCTCGAAGACTACATATACAGTTCTGTAATATCGGGAATTGTGACTATTCCTTTTTTGCAATGAAAATAGAAAAATAACAGCTGGAAGCTTTTAGAATGTCCTTTTTACCTATCCAGGTTAAAAGCAAATTGTTATTTTTCTATTGTTCATTATTTGTTTATTCTAATAATCAATATTGGTTTGTATTTATGTGCTTGTTTCAGTAAACAGTATTTGCTTGCATTTATTTGTTTCTTGCAATAACCATTATTTGTTTTTAGTTGTAAAGAAAACTAGTGCACAATCAAAAATTCCAGTAAATCAGAAGCTAAAAATCATTTTCATGGAACACGCTTCCTATAACAATGTGCAAAGGTCTACTAAAAAGTGGCACAAAAACATCCTTCGAAATTCTGAAATGTATCGAGAAAAATGCAATACAAGACTGTGGCGCGGCATTGCGCCACACTGTCGTCAACGTGTTAAAGTTTGTTGCAGGGCTTATAGTGTCTAGTTGGATTATTTTGATTTCGTGGAGCGTCTTGATCAATTTTTGAGCAACAGAATAGAATGCAAGCAAAGAGAGAAGCCTGGATCGGCTTGATGAGATGAGAAACTGACTTCAGAAGACTTTCAGTCACACGTAGCGCCAGTGTCGATGAAGCCCCTATAAACTCAGGATAATCACTCTGACGCACGAAAACAGGAACACACACAACGCCAATCTATTCGGACCGTTGTAAAAGTATCGACACAGTGGCAAATGAGCGCGAAAATGCGCTGATAAAGTCTCGAGATATGGTCCGTCATTAATCATCTCGATCGGCGGCGCGAGGTTTGGCCTTGAGGGGCACACATGTGGTTTGAATTTCACCCAATGTTCACTGGGACAGTGCTATACTATGGGTTGAGCACTATGAATAAATATTCAGGCACTGTTGCGTCTGTGCTGCCCGTTCATACTCGGCAGCAGAGCAACAGCGCCTAACGGTAAGGGCACGGACGCAAGAATGGCACGGGTGAGGTCGAACACGAGTCTCAACATACATTTTGTTCGTTCTGCTGCTGTTTACTGCCATCGTTTTTCTTTCTTTGTTTTTATTTCCCTAACGTGGGCCTAAAATTCATGTACATAAATAAATAAAATAAGGGTAAACGTAAAGGTGCCGGCGTTGATTAGTTTCCTAAGGGCTCGTTTAGACGCCGTGCGGCGAAAATGCAGAATTGAAGCGCAATCAATAATTAGCGTCCTTGATCGAATTTGCTCGTTTGCATTAGTGGTGCAGTCCGGTGGCGCCTCATATAGGCAAACTTAGTGGTAGTTCGGTTTTTAGAAGGCTGCTATTTTTTTTATTAAAGGACATTTTGAGGAAAGACACTTTTTTCGTTTAATTTATTCCCATGTGATTATATGCCTAATTTTTTTTTGCATAGACGCGGCGCCACCGGACTGCGCCACTAACGCCAAGGAGCAAATTCGATCAATGACGTTGCGCTTCAATTTTGCATTTTCGCCGCGTGGCGTCTAAACGAGCCCTAAGGACGCGCCACGCGTTCGTGCCCCATTCAGAATCGTAGAGGCATGGTAAATCCATATTTGGCCTACACATATTGTCCCAGTCGGGTGTCTTACCAAATTTCCCGGCACCATGGGATGGAGTTAGACCGGGGCACGCATCGATCGCTCCACCGCACGGGTGTCAGTTGCAGCTTTAACCACTGCGCCATGCGCCTCTCTGAACTTCAGTAAATAAATAAAATAAACAACTAAATAAATAAGCCGCTCATAAGAAGCTAAGGAGCGATAGGTGATTGGCAGCCGAGTTCCTCCGGCCAAAAGCACAGTCTGCGCTGTCGCCGCAGCTGACGGTTGATTTACGACCCGTTTATGGAGACGGCGGCGGTGATGGGACATAAATCAGCAGGCGGCGTATCACAGGAATTCGACAAAACTTACAAATATACGCCAGGTGGTGCACTGGTAAGAAGCGCCACTCACCCGCAAGACTGATAGTGAGAGATCGATCCTCGACCGCGCTAACCAAGCCTTCAACCCTCCGTAGGGGGGGGGGAGTAAATTGTTACCAGACTTGTCTGAGTATGAGTATACTGCTTGGAATATTGGCTAGCCTGCACAATTCTTTCTATAGGCCAACTGCATATTCACCATCCTCTCTTCTTCTTCTCCTTAGCGTTTAATCCCGCGCCGTCACCATCCTCTAACGATTTTGAACGGATGACGAGTGCATGGCGCGTCCTATGCGCGCAGACCGCCGCCGGTCACTTTGCATTTATCTTTAAAAATTGTTTTCAAACATCGATTCAAGTAAAATTTCGAAGCACTGGCATTGTTTCAATAGAACATTTGACATCAGTTTTCGACTACTATCCCGTTATCGGTAGGTACTTGGGTAAGGTTAGGTAGGCAAGGCCACTTTTGGCTGAGGCTTCACCTAGGGAGGTTATTTGGGGCGCTCGTCAATAATATCAAATTTGCGTTCTGGATTTTAATCGACTAGGGTAGGTAACAGAACAATTTAGAAACGCCTTTGTACAGACACCCGTCGAAACCCTTAGAATCACCAGAACCTGGTGTCAGAATCGCAACCGGCACCCCAAATAATCCCCAAAATGACGTTTCCACCCGAACAAACCCTTTACCCGAGGTAAATCCAACTTTTTCTGAAGTTGCAAGTTTAAGCATGTACCTTACGGAAAATCAATAGAGCGCTAGGGGGGTCCTAGCACGATCCCCGGCAGCCATTCGACAGGTCACGACCGCTCTAGCGGTCGCACTTGATCACCGCCTCCGCTCAGCTGCCGTTTATACTATATCCTTCTATATTTTACTGGTCGATTTCAGGTGTAATATTGAAAGCTATGGTATTTATTGGTCTTAATGGGTATTACTACCCATAACAAGTGGGCTTTGATCCCCAGGATCTGATTTGTTGGGGATTTACTTGTCAACCTATACCGCAAAACTAAGGCAGCCTTTTGGTTGTAGGGTCCAATTCCAAACTCGAAATAGCTTCACTTCTCCACATCGATTAGCGACACCCATGATGTCATCGATCGATCAATTTATCGATTGTGGCAACAATACTGGTTCTATGATAGAGATAGTATCTACCGAGCTACACATTGACATAGGATTGCGGCAGCTGTCCTCTTCAGGTTGTCTAGCCTTATTATTTATTTCGCGGTACAGTGGTAAGAGGCGCTACTGACACCCGCACGGTCGATCGATCTTCGCCCGGGCCATACAAGCTTTCCCATCCCTCCGGGGTCGGTAAATTGCTACCAGACTTGTCTGGGAAGGTGAAGACACTGTCTCGGTATAGCGGCTGGCCCCGCAAGTCATTTTATAGGCCAAACACTCATTCACCAAGCCTCTACGAGTCTGAATTGAACGCGAATGCGGCGGCGCGTCCTTTGGGGACTTACAAACGCCGACACCTTTACCTTTTATTATTTATTTGCGTGTATATGTAAAGGGCTTCATGTGGTTTCTCGAAGATAGAATTCATTGATTGATTCGATCTAAAAGCTTCGTGAGGTTCACTAAGTTTTAGACTACGAAGGAGTGCTGAGGAAAGTCTCCGATAACATTTGCAGAGGTGGAGATGGCATATTTCTGGCAGGACAGCTGGTCTCCTAAGGTGTTTAATTTTTTGGTTACCTTTATTTCTCGAAGAAATGGACTTTGAGAAATGATTCGAAGTGAAATGATATTTACCAAGAAATGTTAAACTATACGGATCACTACTGCTTTGTTACAGGAGAACACAACCAGATCTCGAAGAACATCATCAAGATGCAAAGCTATGGCTTCGCGCGAAACCTTAGCAAGCCTCAGCCAGATGGTAAGGAGACCGATAACACGATCGCTGGGTAATCTTCACGAGATTCCCATTAGAGCGCTAGGTTTGGATGTGGAAACGAGAGTTCGGGTCCCAAGAGATCCATCTCTTCCTAAGGCTCCTCCAAGAACGAGGCGTTCGAACAGACGTGGCAAAGTGAGTTTGACTTTATGGTCCATTTTAGGATATTTGATATTATTAAACATTGATCCTGAAAAATCGACCTAGTGAACGATGGATGGATCACTATTTCGCCCTTTCGATCTATAGCCTAGTCACTTCTGTTTAATTGTTCTTGCTTTCATAATTGGTGCAAATTTGAAAAAAAAGAAGGTCGATGGGGGACAATTTGCAAGAGTCTCATGCTTTCTGTTCAAAACGAGAGCAAGAAAAAGCTGATAATTTTTCTATTCCTTCAGGGCATGAATAAACAACGCTCATTGGGCCAAACACGTATGTTTTATTATTTCATTGAAATTTCATAATTTATTACATTTCCTGTCACTTTTCCTTTTTAGTGACACATATTTTGGTGACCGAAGAAGTGTTCATCCAAAGACTTCAAGATGCGTTTCATATGCTGCTAGCTGGAGGGGGGCCGGTGTACAACCCGGGACAAATCGCAGTAGCAATTATGAAAACATTCGGAAAGATAAAACCGAAGCGCTTCGAAAGCATTTTCAGGTATTTCGCTTACACAATTTGTAATTCCGGCTTATATGTAGTATACATGCATGGTAAATCGCATGAAAAAGAAGCCTAATTCAGGCTGCTGGATTTTATTGCCATGGTCACTTTCGGTGGAAACGGTTATTGGAGAAGTCGTTCTGTCCCATTCTTGCCGAAAAATCCAGTGGTCAAGAAAGAGCCCGATTCCGAAGAATCAGTTGAGGAACATGCATAAATATGGTCCAAAGGTAGCTGAGTTTATCTCGATTCCGATTTTTCGCGTTATTTCCCTATTTCTACTCTTTCCGAATATGATAAAAAAAAAGTATGAAGAATGGAAATATGATTGAGTGGTCTTTCCAAAGTATGAGATGGCAAAGCCCCTAACGGAAAACGCGAAAAATCTGGAGAAAGATGCTTAATGGACTCGGGCCCCAAACATATCATTGCCAATAAAATATCTCAGAAATAGCTGAGTTAGGAATCAAAAGCTACACGTACTCGTCACAGGTAAGCATTCATGAATTCTGAGATCAATGAATTTCGTGGTCTTTGAGAATTTCCCTAGCAACGTTTAGCAGGGAGTGTTCAGGGTAAGTGAACAAGCTCAAGAAAGGCTCAGCAGAATATTCAAAAATGAGACGTTTCTTTAGGACGGGAATCAGTTCACACTACTTCACCATTTCCACAGAAAAGCGAAGCCGACTTACGATTTAGTATTTCACTAATGTCATCTGTTAAATATATATGAAACAGTTCCATTTGTTTTTATTATGGGATAAAAGTAAATTTTTTTGTAAAAGGAATATGTTTTTCTGGCCTAATGTTTCAAAAGGGCATTGCACACATTGTCTTAAAAATTAAAAAAGAGGAGTGCAGATGGCTACAACCTCATGTCGTCGACAATAGTGATGTGATCTTCTCAGTAAATGCGGGTTCCTGAAAGCACAAAAGCTTTAAAATTCGTCTCGGAAAAAAACCATAACATGAAATATCATAAATAATATCATCGATCCAAATATATTTACGCTCTGTGGAAGTGCTTTTAAAAGACTGGATCTCACTGAGAAGTGTTTCGGATCAGCTGATCCGTAAGTGAACAAATCCTTGAGTGTGGAGGAGTGTTGTGAGAGAGCACGTTTTCGAACATAGCGATGAAATTGCCCCGTGTCAAGGTGATTCATTAATCTAGCTAAGATATATGTATTAATCCAACCTCACTAACCAATGGTACGTTCTCAGGGCGTGCTTGAAAGAGTGATATATGAATGTGGTCCATCAGAAGAGAAACTGGGAGCTCTGCCAAGAGGACAAACAAGAGAAGAAAGGAGATCAGAGGAGGTCAGAAACTGAGGACATTCGAATCTAACCCAGAGCTAACCCCGGTGTACCGGGCGGGATCGAGGGCGCCAATGAATCGGACCATTTTTGGCGCGCCAATTTTTGAATATCTCTCACTGGAACCCTTGGGTCATCAAGGCCTGCTGAAGCTAAATTTCAAATTCCAGCTTATTTATAGCTTGTATGGTACGGTATTCCTTAGAGATCTTTCTCGATGTGTGTTTTCATCCATTCAGTAGTGTTGTTTACTCTTCCTCTAGTGGAGGCTCTTTAAAGTTCGTTTCAGTTTATGATAGAAGCCCTTACCGATGGTCTTGAGGAGTATCCGATGTTTAGTTTCGGTCCCCCTCACCGACTCCGACGCAATTCTCCTTCAGTTTCGACTCTTCGCCTTCGAATCTCAAGGATAACGGTTCTCATCGTTCTAGCCAGCGATTTCTTATTAATGGCGTGTTCGAAGTGTGATTTTGCTCGAAAAAACGATGAGGACGCCATTTTTTGTGTGGTTCGGCGAGGTCGCATTTACGTTTTCGCCTCAGCGCCTATAGCCAACTGTTCGCTGAGGTGCGGCGTATGGTTTGACGCTGACGTTTTAACGACTGAAATTATTTACAGATTGGAGGAGGGGAAATATACAGTCACTCAAATCAAATGCCCTTCGCATCGATGATCGTGATCGTGATCTCGCTCGCGGCTGATTTGTTCGGTATTGATCCGCAAGTTTCCCTAACTGTCCTCAAGGATTCGAAGCTTATGTGGTTGCTAGCTGATTACTTTTGGGCCTCAACTATTCTACTTCTGGGCGAGAATTCAATTTTATGCGTACTTCGTCGCAATTTACAAGAAGCAACCCCTTCTTGACTTTGGAGAACCTGACATTCTCAATTAGAAACGTGACATTTTTATGCTTGTTAATCTAGCTCGAGTCCAAACTAGCAGCTGCGAGCTAATAATTTCTGAGCGGACTTCGCCGCGCACCGTCGATGCTGGTATATATGAGCATCTATAGTGTCGACCCTGAGGAAGACAAGGTTTCGGTCGAGAAACCTCAAAGGTGCACTCAGTTCCAAGGTAGAGTCCTTTGCCTTCGTCATAAAATCTTTGCTCTATCACCAAGTTTCTGTTGGTTTCGACTAAGTACACTACCTCAAATACATCCACTAAAAACCAGGATTCGCACTCGGGCCTGTAAGGAGGGTGCTAGGAGGGGGGGGGGGCGCAAATGACCGCCGCACTTGGAGAGGAGAACAGCCGTTCAGTAATGTAGTGGTCTATCATCAGGGCGCCCGAATAGGCCCCACTCGTTGGTTCGAATTCCGCCTGAGCCGCGAATTTTGCGATACTTCTAGAATCATCTTTATTATTACGCCGTATAAATGAGTTCCAGCAAGAAAGTAGGGTTGTAGGCAAACATAACAAGCTTTAGAATGTAAATTTATCCTGCATGTTCCTTTCCATGTCCATAATTTTTATACCTTTGCGTTTCAGGGACATTACATCTTTAATTTGATTCGGAATTGGCGTTGGTTATTGTTATACATACTGTTTTGTTATACTATATTTCTCAGAAATTAACCACTGATACAATTTGTTCTCGTGCTTTCAGATTCGCAGGCATTACTGTGCTTTGCGTCTCCTAACTGCATAGCAGGGCAGCGTTGATGTCAAGGTTAGTATTATTAATATTATCCTAATAGTAATTCAAGAGGAAGTGAGTTGTTCACAAATCTTCAGGTCTAACTGGTAGCTGGCTGCTTAGCTTCAGAGGAGCCGACAATTTTTGATGTTAGGTTATTGGGAAACTTCGCAGCTTAGGCGGAATACTAAAGGGCTTGTCGTATTCAGCGAAATCGATAAACGTATTAAAAGAAATAACTCTTAGGTTAGAGGATGTAGTTAGCTTCACTTGTTCAACGTCGAGCTGTGTTGAGCTGGCTGCTCCGCTGTAACCAGTTAGGGCTTGACATCAAGATGGACCAGCCGGGCAACTGTGCTGCGTTGCGGAATGCTGTGTAGGTTTGGGACCAGGGTTCAGATTCGACCTGCTATTTCTCTAGCGTCACCAAAAATATCAAATTAGCAAAAAATGATTCATCAGATATTTCACCAAGACTACTGTTTTCTTGCAGATGGCGTGAATTATGTTGGTTGCCAGACCAAATTATGTGAGTCTGCGGAAAAACCGGAGGGAACGAGGAGAGCGTGAGTTGTGCACTTATTACACTATTTTTAATTGTTTTCTAACTTTCGATTTTTTTGCATGTGAGCGAAGCCAGAGCCGTACATTTATTTATTTATTTATTTACGCCTATCTAGACGTGCTTTAAAAAACAAATGCATTGGTTAAAAGAAACAGAGCGATCCTAGACAACAAACTCATAGTATAAAAATACTAACAACACAAGAAATTTGAGAAAAATATTTTACGACCACATAGACTAAAACTACTACTATATGCTCAGTAACTGATCATCATTAATTTATGATTATCAACAACACTTTCTCATAAATAGGTGAGACTTGGAAAATTCCCAACTCATGTCAAATTTCCTTAACTTAATTGCGTCGAAATAACGCTTCCATAACTGATTATTCCGTTGGAACCAACCCATACTAGTTTTTATTCAATGCATTACCATGTCTCTGAACTGCATCTACCTCGACTCACCATCCAGGGTTGGTTCCGTGTCGCAGGAGCCTCTTTGAACTGATCCTGGTCCGTGGCCTCGATAGGAGACAGTAGACTGGCAGTGCTAGAGTTCATTCAAAATATGACTTGAATTAATCATTTGGAAACACGCCCCGTATATGTTTTTGTGGCAGAAGCTCTTTTAGTTCAAGGACTCGCTGACGTAAAGTTTAGAAAGCACCTGCTCAGCTAACTCTAGACGGTACAGTATCCTATTCGATGTTATATGGTTGTGCTGTATGCTTATTTTTTGTCACTGTGGACTATATCTTTAACTGATACCATGCTCCATCTGAAACCTACCAGACTGTTCTTTGTGTTGAGGAAAACTTCGACGTCCAACGCCCTCCTTCTACGCGTTGTCGTTCCGTGCAATGCTGGTTGCAGTATGATGCGTATTTCTGGTTTCGCTCGTTGTAGATTTTGCGGTTTTTACGCTTACGTCGCCACTGAAATTAGAACTGATTGCACGCTTTAAGGAGCCGAAAAAACGTGTGCCTTTCAGCATCTGTGTGCCGCCCTGGCTGGCACGACATGCTATTACGGCGGGCGAAAAACTCGAAATGGATCTGCACCACCAGCACTTGCGCGGCTGCGAAAACAGCCGGTTATGCTCGGTCTAGGCTCTAGACGGTACTGTATTGTTGTGTGTCATCTGTAGCTTCTGTTCCCCTTCTGGCTGCAAAAGATTTTTGCGTAGTCGACCAGACAGAGGCTACGGATAGGCTAGCGACTGGAGCTGTAGTGATGAGCTCAAAGTATCTCATCCTCATCTGCCTCCTGTTCTTCATCATCTTCTAGTTCTTATCCTTCGTTCCACGTCAGAATATTGCCTGCTACAGTCTTACTATCTGTAATTGAGCATGAAACAATTAATATCTTCACACTTAGAGATTAGTCTATTACTGTGATAAAAGGAGGGGGATAGTAGAGGTATGACTATAGCAATCCCCTTCGAGTTAATACTCCTTGAATCATGGACGCTTATTGGACTTCTACGAACTCTGCTCATCATTTCCATCTAAATCAAGCAGTTTTACGTTCCCTTGTGTTCTACTCATTTCGCTTACATGGTGTATCTTGGTTTCTTCGACAGCACTCCTCTATCCTTAAATATTAGGTTGCCCGGAAATTGATGCATGTTCCACCCCACATTCTTCAGAGCGGCACTTTAAAACAGTAAATTAGAATAGAATAATAATAGAATTCATTTGTTTCATACGCCCATGAAGATCGTCGCTCGGGTGTAGGATCAAAGCAAGAGGGACATCATTGACAGTATTGAAAGAGTACACGCTCTGAGAAAAAGAAGTAGAGAAAAAATCAAGATCAATTGTAGGTTTAAGGTTGAAGCTCGAAGTCCGAGATTGGTACAGATAGTTATTCAACAGACTGACGTTTCGGCGTGTATCGCCTTCTTCAGAGTCTCAAACTTGGATAATTAAAAATTAAATGATAGAATTAATAAAATCATTAGTATAATAGAATAGGCAGGTTTTTCCCAGGATCCCATTCAATATCCGTCTTTCTCGAAGCAAATTTAGATAGAAAGCCAAGTTGAGATTGTTAGGCGAACACAAATATGTAGAGGACCAGGTGTTAGGCTAGTGGAGACCTGCAAATTTTTCGTTAATCGTTAAAAATGTACGAGTATAGAGGAGCCCGACGATTTGAAATGGTAACCGATAGCAAAGCAATGATATCTCAAACGAGAAGATTTTGCCGTAGAATTTCAGCATGAGACGGTGAAGGGAAGCCGGTCGGTTCAGAAATCTTATTTATTGCTTTTAGCGAATAATACAACTTACGCTGCGCAATTCACGTATAATTTCTTTGCTATGGCTCGTTTGAGGGTGATGAATTAATTGAGTTCCGCCAAGTGTTCCATCGGTCCGTATTTGTTAGTGTCGCTTAGAGATTACCCGACACAGAGTCTGAGGAGTTAGAATGTGCTCGCAGGAATTTAGGTAGGAGGTGCAGGCACACACGTGCTTTAGCCGTTATTCGAACAAAGTCAAAGTATTGGTGGGCGGCGCCGTTAGGAGTACGAAAAAGCTGACGGAAGGAGCTTTTTGAACGTCTGAATTCCATCGACTTCAGCAATCGTAGACAAAGATTCGGCAACAGGGGATCGGGAGGATTAGTTCTGATGTTAACCGGAGCTGTATCGATTGAACTTGTGTTCTGTGTTTCTTTGTATAGAAACCAAGTGGCACGTACTACACTTGTGATCATCTTACTTGATTTTTCTTTGATTTCTGTTCATGATTTTGCTATTTGCCGTTGATGTCCAAATGTGTGAGGTTCATGTGATGAAGTACGGTAGTGGATTACTGTAGAGGTCTGTACAAGGAAATATTGTCCCAAACCTAGCTGCTTGGACACCAATTGTTCGAATAGACCACACCAGACAGCGTAAAGGAGTAGGTGAAGCTGAGTAAGGAACGAAGCGTAGCATGAAATACTAGTATGAGGAATGACCTGAGTTTAGAGTTCCTAGTTCATCGTTGCTCTAGGGTGAATCCTAGCCGGGAAGGTATTCCGATGGCCACAGAGTGCATAAATTTGCCACTGGGTATCATTATCATTTGTCCGCGTGTGTATAGTTGAAGAGGAGCTTGCATCAAAAATTGCCCCAAAACATGACTCTCCTAAAAATTCAAAATTCTCTCCCGCGACGCCTCAGAACTGTTCCCAGTGTCGTTAGGCAAGGGAAAGAGTTCTGGTGCAGAGTAAGGGTGGTGGTTAAGATGAAGGGAAAAAAACGACGACCGACGTGAAGTCGAGCGTGTGCGCTCTACGCTACGAGTCCGGACGAACGTTCGATACGGTAGAACTCCGGCCTTGGTTGTCATTTCGCGCAATTTGCCGCTCAACGAGGTCGCGACTACCGTAACTCACGCTCACACACACACAGCGCCCACCGCACCGCCCTGTAGTCTGTGTCACACCTCCACGACGACGTCGGCGTCGAAGGACACTTCTTCGTCGTCGTACTTTTGCGCGGAGTTCTTGACTCGCGCTCTATCCTTGAGTCGATGCTGTTCTTCTGTGTGTCTCAAGCCTTCCACTGCTCGTTTTTCACCGTAACGGCTATGGATGGGTTTCTGCCGTCTCAATGTCAAAGCGGTGGAAAGCTGAGGGACGGTGTGGGTCCGCTTGCTAGAGTTCTGGTTGTTTTTCCAGAGAAGATCTCCGTAAACTCGGTAATGGTGATGACACAGCAGAGGTGCAGGTAAAGGGTTTCCTACATCTCCATCTATTCATCCTTTCATCTTTGGATGAATTTTCTGGTTTTTGCCGGCACTGTAATAGATGTTGAGCTTAAGTGGTTATAGTTGAACACTTTAAATTTTGACACATTAGTACAGGGTGGCTACAAAGTATGTTCCGCAATTTCCTGATCACCAGGCGTCTCGAAGCTTGGATTATCCGCGCAGAAGGAGGTCATTTTGAACAGTATATGGATTGAATGATCTACGATCATTTTGTGTATCACGAATAAAAATTATATTGAAATCTGTTAACGATCTTTAGTTATGGTAAAAAAATCCAGCGGAACATGCTTTGTAGCCACTTTGTATATGTAAGAAAGTCTTGAGCCGTTTGACGTCTACTTTTTCTTTGTCTTCATATTCAGTGCACCATGGAATTTACTCCACGATTTTCTGTTGTCGAACCATTCTGATAGGTCGGCCATCTTTTTGCAGTGGAATGACTGCCCTTATCACATCATCGAGCTCTTTTCTCAGCTGCAACATGTTAATTGATAGCTATGGGGGACAACATAAGTGTAATGAGATGATTGCAAAATCGATCTGTCTCTCTCGTCGTGCATCATTCAGAGGCACCGAATGCTGTGAACACAGTTCGTGGTTAACTGGTAACACTTGCAAGAGTACGACTTGGATCCGCCCACTTCAACGGCCGCTCTTGGCCGAAGTCGGAGTCTCGACTGTAAAACGAAATCACCAATGCTGGACGATGCTGAGGTTGTAGGTCGAATAAGCGTTAGTGTTGTGAATGGTTTCCATCGTTCCGTGCCCTGTCACCGTCCGATCACATAAATATTCCACTATTTATGCCCATCGTAAAGCGTGAATGGCCAACAACTGTCACATGTTAAGGCATGGTTACAATCCAGAAGACGGAAAATTGATTAGATCGATTATCTAATATTAATGTTGAAATTCAAAGAAGAGTGGACTTGGGAGTGGTCGAGATTAGTGTTCAGCTGACACAAAACAGCGCCTAAGTCTTTTACTTCCACACTGATCCGCAGCTATCCAATCAATTCTACCTTAGTTGCATTGATCCCCGTTTAGCCATATGATCGAGATCTAGAGATTATCTGATGGTAACAGTAAGTGTTCTACTCGAAGGAAACGATGTACTTTCGTTTTTTACTTGAAACACTATCGTAAAGCTATGGCTGCGCCTGGGATCGGTCAACCTCAGTCAGCCCGCGCTGTCTGACCATTACTACAGAAAGTACCAGATATACCAAGAATTACTGGTAGCCGTTAGGATGTGCAGAATGTTTCCCAGTACTCATAGACGCTTCGTTTCTTGGTGTGGGAATTGCCTAGTGAACGAGCTGGGCAACTGGAATTACTACTGACAACATCTAACAGCCGATAAAGTTGAGAGACAGTATAATGGTGGCTGGTTAGTGGAATGGACGTGTGGGAATACGTTGCTCCTCCACAGCAGGCACAGGCCTATAAGCTTGACTCATACAGACAGGCTCAGCGTGAATTTTTCTTCAATTCACAAAATTGGACAAAACTGGAGCACTGGGGAATAAGAAGATGAGTTGAATGACGCTGATAAGTCTCCTTGGTTTCCGACCTTCGCCGGAGTCCTCTTAAAAAATCTGAGAGCTCTGCTTTTGAGTAGATACTTCGTTAAACTGAGGGAGGTAGTTCTGATTCAGCTCGACTTTGTGTTAAAGGATTTATTAAAATGTTTCGTGGTACAAGTTTTCGAATGCAGTGACCTTCATTAATGTGCTGACACTCTGGAACTCAATGTAGAAGACATAGATGAGTGAAAATGAGTCCCACTTGACCACCATCGAATTCGTCGACATCACACCGCCGGCCACCTCTCCTGTCACTTCCTATCACTCATTTTTCTTTCTTCTTTGGTTCCACATTTTTCGTCTTTTTCAATTTTTCCTCGAAATCCAGCTGTAAACGCGCGGCGGGAGTTCAATCTTCAGTCGCCATTCATCAACATGGAGATGCATCAATAAAATTCTTCTTTTTTCATGAGATTCTATTGGCTGCACCTATTGTTGATGTGTAACGTTCGACTGAAAGTCGAACCCATCTGACTGTCAATCTTCAGTTTTCGCTAGAAACACATCAATAGCAGGCTTGATTTGGCTGAATTGTTTTCGCTTACCTTGGATCCTTAGTTGGTCTCTATGGTTTTCTGAGAATTTTTGAATTTTCTTCCGTCGTTAGTTCTGTCCGTTCATAAATCGCCTACCTTTTAGTAGTGCATGAAAGTAATTAAATTATTAAAAAAGTATAAATAAAGTGTTATGACATATGAATGCGGTGGAGCGTCTTTGGGGACTAATGGAAGTCAATCACTTTATTTTTCGTTTTTTAATGAATAACGATTAGGTTAATTGTAAACGTCAATTCTCTTGCATACGGTACTGTATTTCGTTGCATACATTACCGATTTCTTTATAACCATTCTTGGAACTAACTTTTCTGTTATATCACTCAAATCATTTTTTTTGAAAGGGTAATCTCTTTTTCTGCTTCCATGAACACCTATGCTGGACTCCAACCCTCGTATCAGTAGCCAGCGGACTGACCACGCTTACCAGCTGTATTTGAACCGCTCGCTCCACTTACCCTACCCCGAGTGTCATTTATTTTATCCCCAGCATTCTATGTAAGTGTTGAGAAAATCTCCTTGCGGTCGTAAACGTTTTTTCACCGCCGTCGGCGATTCGGCCATTTGAATGCTGTCCTTAGATTTCAACAATGGCCACGTAAAAACACCACTGCTTGAGTACAATTGCTTATTACCGATATGGAATAAATATCAGCCGTAAAAAAACTCGAAGAAAATGTCAGATAGTCTGGATAAGTTGCTAGAACACGCTTTTATCTCCACGGTTTTTTCTGCTTTTTGAGTGCTGTCTCCCTTCTTCATTTGCGTATGAGGTTTAAAGAGAGCGGCTCGGAATATGGCATTTTGCGGAAATGCCTATTTTCAAATCGTCCGCTTTTGTTTTTCATTGAATGCGTTTAATCTCCATAGAGGAAAAGGTCAGTCGTGGGTGGTGTTAAGCTGCAGCTGCTCGTTATGCAAGACAACTTTACAAATAGCTCATCTTCAGGTCGTTGTGATAAAAAGTGAAGCGGTCAATTAAGGTGATAAGTGGGTATACCAGCAGCGATCTGAAAGTCAAATGCACATGGGGTTACACCAGACTCGTTAACCCTGATGATCGGTGAAAGATGTTGATGGAATCCCCGATTCAAAATTCGCGCCGCCATCTGGGTGGTGGAATTTGTAGGGCGGCGAGAATTTTGAAATGGGTTTTGCGTGGCCTCAGCTGTCTCTGCAGCCAGCACATCAGTTGATAGTGGGTAATCTGGTATCTGTGACACGTGATAACAAAAAAGTTCAGCAGAAAAGGCGTTCTATTAGGGTGACCAAAAATTCGTGTGTATTTCAGATTTTTATTTACAATTCAAGAAAAACGAATAAATGACCAATATTGTTATCATGATCAAGCACAATTCTTTGCCGTGGATTCCGTAAAGAATTGTGATTAACTATAATAATCTTATCTGTCGTTTGTGGGTTTGTATTGAATTATTGATAGAGGAAGTCAGAATCTGAAATGCAGACGAACTTTTGGGCCACCCTAATAGATTTTTTTTTGCAATATTTAGTCTCTTCGAAAGCGACAGCCCCTAGGGTCGCGCTACGCACCCGTCTTTGGTTCAGAATTGTAAAGGCTTAGTGAATGCTCATTTGGCTTATAGAATGACTTGCTTGGACCATCCATACAGTTGGTGGCAGTGTTCCAGTGCTGTCCCCGTTTTCTGAGCATGTTTTCATTGGGCAACGTACACTAGATCTCGAAAGAAGCAAGCTCGGCACGAGCTTTTTCGATGTGGGTGGTCTCAACGAAGAGTGATTCGGCGGATACGGCCGTTTTTCCGGCCGCTTTGCCCTCCTTGTTTCCGTCTCCCGTGGGATGTGGATTACGCGCGTGAGTCTGGAGAAGTAATGTGTTTGAGGTAATTGATGGGAAATCCGTTTCTCCGAAACCCTTCCGAGGTCGCAGCCCTATGAATTTCCTCGCCTTTCACCAAAGTGGGTATATACCACCTACACAGTCTGTTAGGTACCGTTTCTTACTAGAAAATCCATTCATTTGGTCTTTTTACCCTCGAAGGTGTCGCAGACGTAACAACTTTATCTAGTTATTACCTAGACGGTTTCGAATTACGCGATGCCCTCGACTTTTGAGCAAAAACACGACAAAAGCAGCTGCAGTTAAACTTCTCGTTCGGCCTTGCTTGCTACTAAGCACAAGAAGAAAGTCAATTGTGTTTGCGAGGCATTTTTCTGCAAAGTGCACCACGAGAGGTTGGAGCTGGTCGAAGCTGAACACGGCTTCCGCGCCCAGTTGAAGCCAGCAGCCGGCTTAGATTTCAATTCGGTTAGATTGTTCTCGTTTACTCGTTTTGAGTGATTCTCAATACTATAAATTTTACTTTCACCAGTGTTTATGTTTCTTTTTGAGTTGGTGAAGAGAAAGTAGATTCTAAAAATTGCCTTAATTAGGGCTTTTAAGTGCCATTTGCAATATGGGAACTGAGTCAACGCATTAAGTCATGCTAATTACGGAAGTAATTATTAACTAGGATACATATATGATAACTATGTACTTCCGTAATTAGCGATGCCTCACTAATTGTGAAGCATAAAATTTCAATTCCGCATCTTTTACATTAAGCTGAATTTATAGTGATCGGTGTTGATCCGTCCCTATTAACGCATAGGATGGATGCACCCGACTTCTATTCACAATGGAAGAGCCGCGGAGAATGCGCACATACAGTACCGGAGATGTCTTTTGATCACTTCCCGGAAAAGCCACTTAGGAGCGTTCCAAATCGGTTTTTTTGAATAACTCCCTCAAAGGTCAACTATTCCTGAAAAGAGACCATCGTGAAGTGCAGCTGCCCGAGCCCTATCGTTTGGTATATAGATTATTCACACTTGAAATTTTTTTAAATATCGATTTTTGTGGAACCCTCAAATTTCGTCGGGTCGGTCCCTCAGGCGCCGACCAGGCGAAATTTGATGGGTCGACAAAAGAGGCCATATTTGGCTTTTGTGCCGGTCTTTGGATTCCATTCGATAGGGCGTGAGCTGCTGAGCTCAAATATATGTATATTTTTTTTTTACAAATCATTGACTTTCGGCAATGTTATTGAAAAAATCCGCCTGGGAACGCTCCAAGGCGTCTTTTTCGGAAAGTTATCAAAAGTCTTGTATGACGGTACTGTATTTGGGTCAGCCACTATTCGATTCAATGTCTTCACCGTCCTAGATACAGGGTGCGTCAAAAGTCTTTGGACTCACTGTTTGACAATCATTATATATGAGGAGCGCCCTGCAGCCATCCAAACTTCCTAGACATCTGATCTGGTACTGACTGCTATGGCGAAAACCCGGCGCGGATATTGCCAGAACTCTACGTATCACCTTCAGAGGGATGGAAGGCTAACACCATGGTTCGCCTAAACCTTTGAGGGCCTGGAAAGAAATTGAGGATCGATCGACCGTGCTGGTAATAAACCGCCGGTAGCGACCAATTATCTGACTCTTTTGACGCACCCTGTAGTTCTGGTACTAACTGCACCACTTCCTCGTCACTATATTGCCGCAGGTCCTTTTGGAGATACTGTCTCATTTCTAATTCCTAATAATAGCGTAAACTTGAGATAATGCCAATGACATGAAAACGCACCTAAATCCCCTTCCTAATCACCTTAATGGATTGGTCTAGAAGCGATGCTGTCTGCTGCTGATGCCGCTGTTGTTGCTGCTTCTTATCGCCGGACATCAATCACTCCGTCGCGAAACCATCAAACAAATATGGGTGGTCACCACCATCACCACCACCATCGGCAGCAGCAATATCTCTGCAAAAGGGGATTCTTGTCATGAGAAGGCAGCACATTTTTTAGTCGGTAAAGAAGTCTGCGAGATTCTTAGCTGAGGGCGAAAAGTGTAAGGAATCCATCAACTATTTTTAAAATTTTTCATAAGAAAATATGGTACAGGCCTAGGATAATTGCAAGGGTACAGATGTATTCCATCATCTTCAAAGGGTCTCGTCATGATAGCTGGTAAAAGTCGAGTGATCGGCGTTGATCAGTCGCCTCAAGGGCTCACCATGCAATGGGATTCCATTCGGAGTCGTAGAAGCATGGTAAATGGGTATTTGACCTACAAAATGACTATAATTTGCAGAAGGCGATGTTACTATTGGTCACAAGGTCATGGTAGTGTGCATATATATGTTCAAACCGCTCCTGTGATCCATAACGAAGGTCGGATGCACGGCGCATCTCCCTGGAAATCGATCGGCGCCAAGCGCTTTCTTTTTTGGTGTTTTTACTGTTGCGCAGAAGAAAATCGAATTAGGCGAGGCTTAGAGAAACAGCGACTGTGTGGTTTTTCGTCGATGATGGTGGAGAATTCGTAGGCGACGACGTTCAGCAACAGCGCGGAGATTTCTGGCACTCACCGGCCGCACTTCAGGCGTTGTGGGCCAGTTCGGGCCGAAGCAGAGTCCATTTTTCGAGCGGCGTTCCGAGTTTTTCTGTGTGGTTGCGTGCAGCAGGACGCTTTCTGAGTGCACGTTTGTCGACTCGCTGAACAACCGCCTTCTTTTCCAACTTCTTCCAACTTATTTTCGAGCGATTCAGCTCTCTTGATAGGTATTTTGAAGTTCATGACAAACCCTACCCATTACGCCGGGTTAGTGGACATCGTAAAAAACGATTTCAAAATGCTGCTTCAAAACTGTGGTGAGAAACTTCAGCATCATATAACACATTGATTATAATATCTAGCGATAATCAAAAGACGTTTTTTCTACAAATACTCATTCCGAGACCCCATTGAATCGCCGCGCACAGCCCGGAGGTTTGAATCACCGGCACTCCGTGACGAATAAGAGACTTCCTCTGAACTGACAGTAACTTGAAATAAATTGTCTCGTCCTATGATTTGTTGCTGTACTTGTTTCTAAGAAAAATAAAAAAAAACATTTATTTGTTTATCTATTTAGCTTCTGACATAGGACCTAAAAAAGGATGGAAAAGCTCTTTAAATAAATTCAAGGCTCTTGCAGGCCTTATCCTCTCATCCGTGTTACACGAAGTGTATTGTATTCACTGTCACTGAATTTTTCAAGAAGACTGGAAAATGAATTCAGGGAAAATTTCGTTTAGACAGAAATAGACATCAACAATTTTCCCTTTCTTTGAATGTCGAGGCTCCTCCCGATCCTGAGCGATTGATATCGAGCTTTTTTCGTGGAACATTTTGCGTCAAATTCACCTTTTTGGTAAGTGTGTATGTGCTGATTATGTCGCAAAGTGGCTGATTCGAGAAACCTTCAAAATCCTCAGAACTCATTGGCTATATCTGAACCCGTTATCTCCCTTTTGAGTTTTATTCAGACTCTTGGACCATGCTATTAGCCGTGATATTAGCCTTGCTCTATTTGCAGCTGCTTTTTCTAGTTAATGTGCTTTCCATATATTCTATTGTATGATTTAAAATATCTCTTTAAACGAACGAACTTCCGAACGTCCCGGATTTCTGCACTTGACGTAACAAAAAACAAAATGTATTCTATTGTGTTTTCTATCGTTTTTTGTTAATCGCGAAACAGATATGCATAGTGTGCTATTCCGAGTTCTGTTAAATATTAACACCGCCGGCGTTTTTCGATGGAATTAGAATGATGTTAAGGAGATCGCGCCTAAATTCAGAGAATTATGTACTCCAATTTGGAGCTTGCGCTTCGCGTGAGTGTTTTTTGTAACGTCAAGTGCAGAAATGCGGAACGTTCGAAAATGCGTTCGTTCGAGATAATAAATTACTGTTACGACATGAAATGTTCCCACTTAATTCTTTTATTTTTCTTTTTTCAATTGATATTTCTCAGCCATGCTTTATTAGGAGAACGGTAGTTTAATTTTTTCACAGGACTTCATTAAGAATAGCACACACTGTTGTTTCTGTGAAAAGTGCAGCGGAGCTTTTCTCATAGTCTCTTTTCTCTTCCTCTCTCTTTCCTTTTTCTCTTTTCAATGTTCCAGTAAAGGTCTCATTTCCTATTAGAGTTAGAGAATAATCATCTCCTTCTTGACTGCAAATATTGGTTTCTATCAGTTCCTCGTGGAATTCATTGATTTCTTGCTCATGAAAATGGACTTGAAATATGGATTAATCATTTCTCATGATCTTTGCTTGTTCTCTTGCGAGAAAATTTCTCGTATTTCTGTTTATTTTTTGCGTTCGCCCTGTATGTACCTGTCCAGTAGTCATAGCTGGCAGTCGAGAGAGACTTTTTTGTCGGACTTTTTCTATGGCCGACGACTGAAGCCATATCTTCAGTGCAGCTATCATTAGTGTTTTTCTTTTCATATTGAAATGTTGTTTCTTTTTCACGCTCACCGTCTATGTATCTGTCCAGTAGTCAGAGCTAGCAGTCGAGAGAGACTTTTTTGTCGGACTTTTTCTATGGCCGACGACTGAAGCCATATCTTCAGTGCAGCTATCATTAGTGTTTTTCTTTTCATATTGATTTCTTCGAGCATTTTCCCAGCGCCACTGGCACTACACACGCACGTCACACTCAGTATCTCCCAACTGCTGCTAGTCGATGAGCGTCTCAATCTGAAAATGAACGCGCAGAGGCGATTCAATTTCAGTTTTTGAGAATTTCCAGCGCAGAAAAGGTTAAAGTTAGAACTGATAACTACTAAATATAGCATTTCCAACGGGTTACCTCCTTCTAGAAGTGGAAAATTTCTGAACTTGAGCTCAACCATTTTTCGGAACAGTGACATATGTACGTAAAGTGTAGTTTAGAATAGTTCCTGTCTTCACTTTAGGCTCCGTTAAGTATAGAATAGTTATTTATTCAAATGTCTCGTCGTACGGGGCACTCCCGTTGCTAAGTTACTGAGATGGTTCCGAGTTACGGTGTCCAGGATAGGTACGGTAGGTCGGTGGGGGACGTTAGTGCCCCAGTGCAGAAGCGGCAAAGACGAAGGCGAACTTTCGAGTTTCAAAGGAATTGTGACCTTCACAAAGATACCAAGGAGCTTAGAGGGGAGCTTGGCATCTTCGGACTTTCGCAGGAAGCAGAAGTCTACTGAGACCCAAAGTGTAGGGGGAACTGTTTCCGAACGATATTCGTAAAGATCCTTCCATTCATCTTCATCAATTGTAGGCTTCCAGGGCCCGGATTCACCACGGGTATCGGCGCTGTATAAAGGTTAAGGTAAAGGCAAAGGTGCCGGCGTTGATCAGTCCTCTGAGGATGCGCCGCCGCATTCGTATTCAATTCAGAGTCGTAGAGGCTTGGTGAATGCGTGTTTGGCCTATACAATGACCTGCGGGGGCCAGCCGCTATACCAGGTCAGGGTCTTTACCTTTCCAGACAAGTCTGGTACCAATTTCCCCGACCCCGGAGGGATGGAAGGCTTTGTTAGCCCTGCCCGGGATCGATCGCTCGACCGTGCGGGTGTCAATAGTGCCTCTTACCACTGTACAACGCGGGCCCCTATCGGCGCTATATACCCCGAAATATACCCCAAACGGCGCGTTCCGTTCATGAATCTGGACCCAGGTGAAAAGAATCGCACAGTTTTAATCGAGTCGCTCATCGCAAAACTATGGGAAAAAGAAAATTCAATAAATGGTATTTTTCAGTTAGATTTTGCATTTCTGACAGAAAATGTCGCTATGCGATTGTCAAACAACGCTCCCTCTTTTATTCTTTCCGAAAAGAGAAGACTGTATCCTCGTTTGTTTGTAAAAGTTAGAATTCGCCTGGCGGTCACAGTAAATTCGATTTGGAGTATAAGTGAAGATTCAGGTGTGACCGACTGTCTATGGATCCAGTCAGGTGTTCCAACTAATGACTGATCTATCTTAATTCTGATAGTAATATCGACAAAAATTACTACTTTAAGTGAGCTCGTGTTGAAAACTTTTCGAAGGCCCGTACCTGCGTTCGGCTCATTTTCCCGATAATTTCACATCGCTTTCCCGTCATTTTTCCATGTTCAGCTAAGAAAAAGTCTCCATGGTAACCGTTTTATCGTCCCAATTAGCCGATATTGATGCGGATTTTTTCGACAATTTCGGGAAATCCGCGATCAAGGAACAGAGGCATGTGCCATGTGTGAGCTCGGTCACGTTCCTTGTCCATCGCCTACTGTGCTTCTCTACACCCTTCCGTTGCTTACCATTACCCGCCATCTAAAGTGGCGTTACTCATTCTTTCTTTGCTTATCACCCATTTTCCGCCTTTGTTCCTCGTTCTTGCTGCCACTAGAATAGGAGACGGGTTCGATCTTCACGCACTCCTGGTGTTCTTGAAGAGTTTGCGTCATTTTTTCAAGTCTGTCGGGAACACTTCAAGCAATTTCTGCCGAAAGGTCGTTGACGTTTCTGAGCGTTTTCAGGGAGTGCTGCGATTGCCGCACCTTTTTCCAACACCTCTTTGACGAGCTACAAGCGACGAGAGCTACTCGACCCTCTCGTCCTACCGTGCGCGGCGTCGCTTGCGACGGTTTCTCGCCGCTTCGGCGTCCACCGCACCGCCAAATTTCTAATTCCTAATGCGCTAGGCGTTGCTTTAACAGACGTCGGTTTTTGCCGACTTCTTCGGTCGCCGTCCGGCCGGACGAGTTTTGACTTCTGCGCGAGTTTTTTCCTGGTTTCGAATCAATGCCAATGTAATCGAAGCCAGCGGCCTTGGTGCATAGCCCAAGGAAATCCACTACTCGATGCCCTCAGGGCTGTGCTGGCGTCGGATCCCGTCTTCTTTCACTAGGTGATTAGTTCTTGACTTTTATAAGGTCAGGAGTCTGTAAAATTGTCCACGTGAAGGTGTATGTGCTGCTGTAGTGCGCAGGTATTGGGCGTTGTTGACATTCGGACGATCGAGCGATCAATCCTCTCTCGTGCTAACCCAGTCTCCATAACCGAGGACATAAATAAATAAGTGAATCTGACGCCTGATAGATAATAAATTAAATGGACTGATTTAGCTTATTCGGCTAGATTATGCACATTAGCTAAGCATGTAGCAGGCGGAGTGCAGAATAAGTCATGATGTCTTAGGTTTATCTATCAGAACACTAATAAATAATTTCGGTAGAAACTCAGCTCGACGTCGGGTAAGAAAGAAATCACCTCTTGACACGCAGACGCAGAAAAACTCATATCTAAATCAGCCCTGGAGGAGTGCGGAACTAGGAAGGAAATGATGAAGTGTTCATGGGAACTGAGAAGCTAACATAAGACCTTGGGTTCTAATCTCGCCTGACTTTAAATTTTTGCAAACAAGTAACACATCACGAATTATAGGTGCCTAATTTTTACCTACCTTTAAATTCACCTATGATGGACTCATACACATTTAGGCCTTTGTTATACCAACGCTCGTGGTGAGCGTCAGTTGCCTGCGAGCGGTGAGCGCCCAGCCGCTAACCTCAGACGCTGAGCACGCGACGCACGCACGCACGCGCTTGAAGCATACAGAGCAATGAATGCGCGAGGTGATCGACCCACCCCCAGCGAAAGGGTCAATCGCAGTGCAATGCACAGCGACTAGAGCGTGGAAGGCAAGCGAGCGTCTGCATAACAGCCCATGAGCGTCACCACGCCAGTGTCTACGTGATAACTCGCACAAACATGTCTGGCCCACGGTGTCTGATACTGAATGGGACGAGTTGCGCTGGCAGACGCTGGGGGGTGAGCGTCGATATAACAAAGGCCTTATACCGTCTAACCGAGGAATGCGCCATGCATTCAACTTCTTCTCAGGTTTGCTTATAAATAGTGAAAATTTGACTTAAACAATGACTTGCATGGATCAGGCGATGCACTGCTTCTCGTCTCTACCTTCCTAGTCACCTCTGGGGTAGCATTGAAGCAGCCAAGAAGAGGGAAAAGGAAAAGTGGAAGTTCTCAAGTAGGTAATGATTGAAAAGAGTAGGTATGCGCGTGCAAACTATCGACAAACAAACCACACAAAATACAATAACGCTCTTCAGCAATTGAATTAGGCGAGCTTGAAGAAAAAGAGAACGAGCTTGTGCTTTCCCTTATAGGCAGTCTGTTGAAGAGCTTCTCGGTAATTAACCCCGTACTTACCGCTTCCTAGCGACAATCCATGGTTAAGGGCTTAGAAGGAAAAGCCGGCCGGGCACTCTCGTCGACCCGCTCGGTGCTGCTCGTGACGAAGACAGCAGCAGTAGCGGCGGCAGCAGCAGCAAGTGCGAGCAAGAGGCCCAGAAAAAACCGCTGTTGAACTATCGCCAGTGTGTGTGTGTGCTGGCGCTACTCGACTCGACACTGCTGAAACATTCGGCTTCGAGCTGCTTCGTCGGGTGGACGTCGCCATCGTCGCCACCGACGTCGACGAGGTGGTGGAAGACGTCGTCGTCACCTCACCCGTCCACAGGCGTCGTCGATCGCACCGCTTTGCCGGAGCGGACTGGTTTCTTGACATTTACACCTTCATAATTCGTGTTCGAAGAACGGCTTACATAGGTAAAAACCCATTCTCACTGCACTCAACGCCGCCACGGCTGCTGTTGCTGCTGAAACACGTTACGCGCGGCGCTCTCACGCTCAGCCTCTGCGGCATTTTCCGATCGTCGCCGCCGGTGAAGAGGCGTTTTTCCGTGGATTTTATTGGATTTTATTTCTGCGCGCATTCACGACACGTTGCGTTTTGCTGTGTTGCGTTTGTTGCTTGTGGTGATTTAGTGCTCACCACTCGTAAATATCGCCGAAATTCAAGCATTGCTTATGGTGATCTGTGCGTAATATAGTTAATGCGTCGAATTTTCCGATTTTTTCCTATGATATTTCAAGAAGTTTTTATCACAAGAGGATCAATGATCCATAGATACTGGGTCATGAATGCGAAAAAAGAACAGGTGGCATCTCTATTTTATTTTTTATACTATTCATTATTGTTATAACCACTAGGAATTGTAAAAGCTAAAGGTGTCGACGTTGATCGGTGGACGCGCCGTACACTCGCATTCCATTTAGAATTGTAGATGCGCATTCGGCTTATACAATGACTTGTAGCGGTCAGCAGCTATACCAAGTCACCTCCTTAATTATAGTAATGAAAAAATAAAAGTGAATCGAGAGAGCCACCGTAACCTCGATTGCATGTTGAGTTTTTCGCGGCTTAACAAGGCGGTAACTGCACTTGCCTCATCGTCAATCGAGCGGTTATTAGCGACAGATGAGCGACCCAGAAAAGAAGAAAAATGCATCAATAAATATAAAAACAATAAAAAACATGTAAAAAGGAAGCAGCTTGTTCCGTCCCTTATGCTTAGACGAGCAAAGAATTCAGAAAAAACCCATGTAAAAACTTTGTCTAGGACAATGTCGCGCTCAAAAAATCTTGTGAAAAAGTCGTCTTAACATGTCAGGCGTTTTTGATACTCAATGGACTCAGTTGAACTCCATTTTTTGAATTCATCCATTTTACTATTGGATTTCTTTTTCTTAATAATGCTGTAATAGTTTCCGAACAGAAGACGGCGCTGGCGCATCTTCGAAGGATTCATCAACATCTACCGCTCTACCTTCATCTTCACCTTTGTCATACTTTTCTCTTTATTGTTTCTTTTTATGAAGCCTATTTTTCTTCAGCTCAATTTCCTATCACTTCTTAACCTCCATAAATCCTCATCTAGGTGCGAGGCGTATCTAAATCACTGCTGCAATAATAGGTGGAAGTCAAATGCATGACGTAAACCAGGAGGAGTGGTTTACCTTGGCTTCACCTTGGCTTCACCTTGGCTTTCGGTGGACTACCATTTACACTGCTAAAATTTTGGTACTTTTCCTCTTAATGCCCAATTATCATATCATGCCCAACCGAATTCGATATCATACCATTTCGCATCCACCTATGGTCTAGCGCAACCTGTTTAATCTGCCTGATGTGGAAGAAAAAGCCTTTCTTTTCTCGCAAGCATGACGTGTAAGGCCGCTTCAAGGATGTGCATTAAGATATGAGCATGATATGATACGCTTGCGCGATAATTGGGCATTAAGAGCAAAAGTACCAAAATTTTTCATATTTATTTTCAACATCTCTAGGCCACTTCTCCATAGGGTCTCTTATGTGAATTTCTACACACACTCTAGTCATTTGTCTGTAAATTACGCTTAGAAAAAATAGAGTTTCTCCGGGATATCTGTCTAGCCGACCAACTCTATGTTTTGCACTCTTTTTGGATTTTTTTCTGAAAACCACATCTATAAAGAGTGAGACTGCTCACCGACTATTCTATCCGAGCTCGGAGAAACCGTGTTCCCGTGCCGTCGACAACGTTCCACTTTGTTTTCGGCGGCATTTTCTCGGGGCAGACAACGACGACGTCGAACAGACGAGAGAACAACTTCCTGCACTTGTCGCGACCGTATTCAGCGTGGTGTGTAGCAACCCGGTTTTACTTTAATGAGGACGCCTCGTCAGCAGCTACGTTCGACGACACTTCGTGTTTCTGGTTTCTGATTGATCGCATCAGGACTCACGGCAGCACGTAATTAAACCGCTTGTTGGGGTTACGGAGCTAGGATTGGTTAGCGTTGACTCGAGGGTTGGAAATGGCGGAGAAATTTGGAATGGCAAGAGCATTCCGTAAGAACTCTGCGAGAAGGTTTGGCCGAGCATCAGCAGGAAGAGGCGCTTCTGACCCCCGTACGGTAGAGCGATCGATCCCAGCCCGTGTTAACCAGCCCTCCAACGCTGGGTAAATTGGCACCAGGCTTGTTCGGGAAGGTAAAGACACTGACGCGGTGCAGCAGCTGACTCCAAAAGTCATCTTATAGGCCGAATGCGCATACCGTTCCTCTTCCTCTATGATTTTGAGCGGAAGACGAAAACGTGGCGCGTACCTAAGAGGCTTTCCATCGTTACTGCTATGGGTGGTCATAGATATAGAAAAACCTCCTAGTTTATTACTATTTATTACACGGGAGAACACCGTGTGTATAAATCAAGAAACATCGAACAATCAGCAATCAAAACATAAGTAACACTGAAGGAATGGGGAACACTGTTAGCAACACTATTTAACGGCTTCACTAACAGATATAAGAAAACTTTTCAGTTTAACAGCTTCGCTAACTTTCTCTTATGGATTTTCTTCCAATTTACCAGATGATTTCCTTCTCGAGCAATAGCTTGGTTGAAGAAAAAACGTTTCGGTATAAGGAAGTACAACACATTCTGAGCTCAAATCTCCAGACTTTCACCTAGAGTCGCTCATACAAACTAACAACGACATCCTGCATGTGTGGAACCGTCCATCCGTCCAGGATGAATTCGGTCCGGTTTTGGCGGAAGCAGCGGCGGCTGTTCCATCGCTGGTTTTCTTTTTCTGTAACCACCACCATTCTACGAAGCGACGTGGACGGACAGAAGTGTGGTGGTCGAGAATTTCTCTCCTCCTCGATTTTCGGAAAAATGATACGACATGGGAGCGGAAAACGTCAATAAGAAGTTTGGAAGGAAGGATTGAGCGACGAGCAGCCGTATCACCTTCTCTCTCCCGATTAGAAAGCTGTTCCTTGAGAAAGAGTTGCGGCTGAGATGAACAGGATGGTGATTTGGTGTGGATTGGATGGAGTAGACCAGGGCACAGATTCATTATAGGTAAATCCCGATAAACCCCGAGAATGGCGCGCACATTTGTCCACTTATACTAAACTTCCTATGTATGTTAAACGCAATCTCTCGTCGACTCTGCCGTCTGGTTCTGGCTACGCCGCGGTTTCCGAGACCGTTCGTCCGTTCATGAATCTGGGCTCAGGAGTTGGAAGCTCTAGACAACCTAAAGCTTCCAAGTCCCAAGCGTGACAAGCTAACGTTTGACCCGAGAAAAGCCATTTTTCAGGGGTGAATTGGAGATAGAGACAGCCCTTGAGGTCATTTTTGAAGGGCTACGAATATTTTCAACATTTTCTCGGGTTGCTTTTCCTTCCTGATCAGGTTTTTTCCTGCAAGAGGTGCTTCCCGTCAGAAACTGAGTAGAGTACTTATCGACTATTTTTGGTCGAAAAGGGCTATCGCTCCCGTTCTCTACGAAAAAATTTATTGACACCGTATCTATGAGATTTTATTGTAGTTTTTATTTGCTTTTACACACACAATCGTGGTAGAGTTGTTGATTTGATAAGAAGTGAAAAAAGTTCCAGCAGGCAAGGGAAAGAACGGCTGTGACTATTGTTCTTCTGTACAGGGAGAGAACCATGTGTACGAGGGAGAGGAGACTCTTGTACCTTTGTCTCACCTACGTTAAGAAATCGAGTAATCGATTCTGCAGAAAATTCGGATGCACGGCGCGTCCTAAAGAAACTGGCCACGTTATCTTTAACGTTTGTTTAATCATTAATCCTTCGCTTTGAGCCTGTTTATATCAGAAATCGTCAAGGAATCACATGTTCTTCCCTAATTGCATAACAGCTGTGCGTTGATTAATTAAAAATATATATTGATTAATTGAAAATCATGATAATGGGAAGTATAATGAATTGCCTACCGTTGAGAATAGTTTTAATTGTCCTGTTAAACAGTCGTTGATAACATATATAAAATTCTTCATTCTGCTGTTTTAATTCTTTTCGTAGCAGTGCTGGACTAGCTACATGCTTGTCGGTGAGATTATTGTCTCCTATGTGAAGGGGTTCTATTAACCTAAAATAAACCTTATACACTTTCTCGAAAATCAAATAATGTGTTCTCCTTGATTTCAGACTTTCCAGTTGAAAGTGATCGGATTGAGGGAGTGTGCCTCTGTGCGCTTTCCCGATGTCGATGAAATATCAGGCGCTAATCTCTCTACGTTTTTCAAATCTCCCAAAAATCGCTCTGAACTTCTTATCTCTTCGGAACTACAGCTCACCTTCGTTTCGACGACCCATAGCAGTGAGTGTCCTCGACCATCCATCCTAGATCGTCCAAGAGAAAAGCACTTTGTCGCCGCCGTTCCGAAAACAAAAGAAGTTGTTTGAAAGCAGATTGTGCCGTTCTACAAAAAAAGCCTAAGGAAGCGTTTTGCACCATTCGCTGCATTATTGCCCAGCTTGTTTATTGAATTTTCAATTAACTTTCGAAAAACCAAACAAGTAATTTTACGATTAAGCTCCCTTCTAGCCGAAGTCAGCTCTAGAAATCTATGTGAATTCCTTGATCTTAAGTTGATGAAACCGTCTGGGATGGATTACGTGCCGTTCTCGTCACACGGAACCTCTGGAATTCAGCCAGAATCTAAATCTTAACCTCACCTTCCAGGTAACCCCACCCCACCCATCTCCCAGATGCAAAGAAGTTCCGGAGATTCTGCCCCCTGACCACTAAACTTTGAAAAGCTGAGCGGTTAACAAATGGGAAAGTAATAGCAATGACTTTGATTCGCCCCCTGGATCACGCCATGCTTTTGTTTGCCATTCCGAATCGTGGATGCATGGTAGTCGCCTATACAATGACCTGGGGACCATTCAAAGCCTTCATCTTCCCAGGCAAGACTGGTACCAACGACACAGGGGCTGGAAGGCTTGGTTAGCTTGGGCGAGGATCGATCGCTCGACCGTGCAGGTGGAAGTTAGGTTTCCGTAGAGTCTTCAGAGTTCCAAAAATATTCGGTGATCTCCTGGAATCTAAGCTGCTGCTGCAGACTTCGTTTCTTGCGTCAGTTCTACTCTACATGATGTTGCGATGGTGTGTTTGCACTACGTGCGACGGCGTTTTTGCCGTCGGGACACTTCTTCTCGTCCACTTCGTTCGTCTCTAAATTTGGACACGCACACACAAAGACACATTTGCTTCCAGCGTCTCATATCTGGCTGTCTTACACAAGCGACTCTTTGCAACGGCTTCAGTGCAATTAATTAGTCGGAACAGTCAGGGAATCCTATGGAATTATCGTCGATGAAGTCTTTGTGGTCATTGGACCGGAAAGATATTCGTTCTTCTTCGTCTTCGTTTTGCTCCTTTTCTTCTTCTGCTTCATATCCTGCGCTTTACACATACAGTAGTTCGCGAATAGATATGCCACCTTGAATTTTTGGGTGCAGACCTCAGAAACAAAAAGAATTCTGATCCAATTGACAGTTGCGATGACACTAATTGAAAATACACTAATTGCCCTGTTGGAAATTCTAGATCTGAAAAAATTAAACTTATTTTTATATGCATTTTAAACGAGTGTATCTTAGGAACCACTGAGCTGCTTGTCTAGTAGCGACGTTCTGATAGAGCATGATTAGCTTGTTCTTGTAGGCTATGAATCTTAGATCATTGATAGACCATAGATTTTTTCTGTGAGTTTTTTATGGTAAAAAATATTAACGCATATGTAGTTAGGAGGGAAACGCTTCTTGTCGGGATTTTTTCGTGTTCACTTTTCTCTTTTTCTTTTTTGCTGCAAACACCTCGTCTTTTGCCAATTCCTCCGCCTTCTGTAAACTAGATAAGGTGGATAAAATATGTGTATGAGTTTGTGGTAACTGTTACCGATCTCTAACAAAGGTGAAGCGCAAGCGTTTTGGTGTCACCAATGTTTATTGAGGGCGCTACAGAGGTTCTCCGAAATACTCTCCTAATTCCTACTTTTATTTTTTTGTTCTTCTTTTTCTGCACTTCTATAAAATTTCTGCATTTCTATGAAACGTTTAGTCGCTATGAGTCTGCCACCAAATGTCTATCTAGCTGAATGCCCTCCTTCAGAGCGAGCCCACTTGTCCCCGCCATGCCGTCGTCGCCAAACACCTATGTAGGAGAATTTTTCTCAAAAATTGCTCTTCAAGACACGCGGCTTTGTCGAACCGGCTCATTGACCTGGCTCTAACCGGCGGTTCCACTGACGGCTGCTGTAGCTGCTCTTCGGTCACGCTTTTCGTTTTTTTTGCGCTTCAGTTTGCACAATGGTCGCCGGAAAAATGCTTTTCCTTCGCAGAATTTCATTCGATAGGGAGCATAGAGGCGCCTTTCACTTTTGAAATGTTCCGAGCCGTTTACGGTTGTCCTACCTGATCTAGGTATAGTTTCTTACCGTAGAATGAGTAGACTGTTTCTGGTGAAAAAGGTGACTGTTAGTTCTCAAAGCTTTTCGTTCACGAACTCACCATCGATCGGGTCCAGCGGCGACGGGGAGGATTATTGCTGCTGAGGGGTGACGAGTATCCACTCGTTTTTTCATGTGCTATCGGCTTTTTTGCATCGTTTTCTTTTGTCGCTCGCTGGAGCAGAGTTCGTTACTGCGCTTCAACAGAGACAGATGGACAGATGAGGCAGCCGTCGAGATGCCGACAGCATCAAATTTACTTGGATCGCAATGGGAAGGTAGTTCGATTAGGAATTAAAGCACTGTACCTAGCTCATTAACTCGGTCAGAAGTCAGCAAAGAGCGCCTAGGGGCGGGTTAGGTGACCTTATTCGGAAGACCAGCTCACGAGGTCTATTTTATTAGGCCGACCTTGTTAACTGCGGAAGTAGTTATAACCAAAGCGAACAGTTCCGGGTCTTTTACATGAAGATAGAGGTAAAGTGGACGGCGTGTACCGCCAGCCTGAGGACGCGCTGCGCACTTGTTTTTCCTTCAGAATCGTAGATGCATGAGTAATACGCTATTGGTCTATACATTGAAGGTGGAAGGTAAAGAAGGTAAGGTAAAGTCCGCATTTAATGTATGATCGCCCATCCCTCGGCATTTTGTAAAGGTAAAGGTGAAGGTGCCGGCGTTGATCAGTCCTCTGAGGATGCGCCGCCGCATTCGTATTCAATTCAGAGTCGTAGAGGCTTGGTGAATGCGTGTTTGGCCTATACAATGACCTGCGGGGGCCAGCCGCTATACCAGGTCAGTGTCTTTACCTTTCCAGACAAGTCTGGTACCAATTTACACGATCCCGGAGGGATGGTAGGCTTGGCTAGCCCGTGCCGGGATCGATGGCTCGGCCGTGCGGGTGACAGCAGCGCCTCTTACCACGGTACCACGCGGGCCCATTAATGTGACGTACCACATGTAAAAAAGCCGTTACGTTTCAGACTCGACGAGGATTGATAGTTAGTTAATGGGCTGGGTAGGTGAGTTCCAATATCCATGGTAAAGGTCAGGGTAGAAATGGTCGAAATGATGGCGATTTATGCATGTTTGTGGGCGCGTCTATGGCTGCTGCTGTTGAACAGTCAGGCGCCAAATCGTAGGTGAGCGAACGAAGAGCGAGTTTCGAGAGTTATTATCGTCGAATCCTAAGACTAATGTTGGTTTTTGTGCGTATTGCCGTGCGTTGTAACGCATCGCGGCTGCGTCTTCTTTGCAGCGCCGCGGCAGCCCGCTATAACCAGCGCGATACTACTTCTTCGTCTTCTTCTCGACCATATCGCTCTTTCTTTACTCGACCGACGACTTTCGCCGTCCAACTAACCGAAAATCGCGTTCTACTGGCACCAAAAACTCGTAGAAAATAGCCATCTCCATTTAGGTGCGCGGACACAAGGGTCACGATTCCCCAATAGAAAATTCCTGTTCAGAAAATTGTTAGATGCTAGCGGATGAAAAACTATTCCTGAATTTTTGGTGAAAAAGCGAGTCAAAATATTCAACGAAGGCTAAAGTAAGGATCTTCAAAAAGAGGACAACTGTTACTACCCTGTGAAACCTCTTGTCTTCGTTTTAATTGTTCATTACCCATTTTACAATAACTATTGTTTAATGATAAATCTATGATGTATGATATCATGTGTAGAATATATTCTGCAGTTAAATTTGTTAAGAACATAATCGGACCATTCCCAAGAGAAAAGTGTCCCGGTTACCTTTGGGAGAGGGTCGGTCCCTCGAATGTGCGCATGAAAGTGCCGCCCCTTATCACTTCACCACGTGTGTTCTTCGCACTCGTTCGTTTTCCCATGGGATTGCTAATCCGAGATCGTTCAATGCTCTACATTTCCAAAACCATGGGTAAGGTAAAGGCGGTAGGGCTCTTTCTGATATCAAAAAATCGATAGACTAACTCGAACCAGACTTCTTTTGATTGTAGAAGCATTCGTTGCAAAAATCGTGACCGCGGCGGGATCCGAACCCCCGTCCAGGCCTTGACTTTCTTGTTTTGTGTTTTTTCAAGTGCTTCTTGCCTCGATCTTTTTGTTGCAGACTTCTTTGGAGCTTGACCGATTCGAGTCGTAGGACTCGTTCTTCCGTTTACTAGATTTACTTGCTCGAGTGATATTTAGGCTGCCTGTCACCAACTTTTCCTTCTTTTTTCTGCTCCACTTTTTCTGTTGGTAACATTTCGCCTCCGCACAAATTCACCTCTTCTTCGAGTTTCGTAACCAAGTAGACGTTTTTTCGGTCTAATCGAACAAGTCTCTCTGAGATTTGATTTACCCATACCAAACACACGTTTCTGCTTAGCTGAACTGGTTTTCGTGTCTGTTCGATTGCAAGGTGTTATGTCGGTGTTCGCTTGTTCAGCTTGTTCTGTGCTCTTTTTCTAGCTTTCACGCGAAACTCTGTAGCGGTAGCGTTGGTGCCATTGTGGTGGGTAAGCAATTTACCTGAGCAGGCTTGAATTGTAGCGACGAAAAGAGTCCCTCTGAATTTTTGAAAGCATGGTAGATCTGAGTCCCGAGTAACCCTCTTCTCAAACATTTGTTGCCATAGGTTTTCCCTTATTTCTTTTCCAATATAACTATAATTTCTCCCGCTATTATTTCTTCCCCGAAATTTCTTCACCAGGCAGCCCGAACTTCTAGTTTATTTCCACTCTTTGCCTCACAGCGAGAATTAATTATGTCGAGCGGACTATTGACCGCAGTTGTTCTTTATTTGCCTTTCCTTCACAACCCCTGCGATTGATTGCTTCATGTGTTTTTCTTTTCCACACAGTGTAAATTCTAATCTGCATGTATACGTTTCGAGAGCCAAAACAAACTCTTTTTTGAATCTTAGTGGACGTTGCTTTGATGTTAGCTGAGACTGCCATCTGCATCAGACCGCCGTTTTTCTTTTCTTTTTTTTTTAAAATATTTTTTCATGCAGGTACATAGGCGCGGTCGATTGAAATGTCACCAGTCTCTTGTTGTTTGGTGTTGGTCCGAATTCCTGCTGTTTTTCACCTTTCCTAAATTCTCGGTTGTCTTGGAACTCCGACTACTACCTAGTCCCTGCTAAAAAAATAGACAAAAAATGCAATTTTGAAAAATTACGTAAAAACCCTAGTTACTTGTATTTTCTTCTTCTTATATGTACGGACTTCTTTTTTATCTCTGATGGATCTTAGGGTTCTATCACTATGCGAGCTCTACCATCACCGCTTTAATTAGAGCTGAGCAGGCAAATAAGGTGACCTTTCAAGTGAACTAAGATATTTCAATAGTGGGACCAAAATTTCTGACAGCTTCCGTAGATCGATAGTGGCAGTTTTTGTGACAATGGCACAGCTCATCTTGAATACTTCTTCGAGCGTACTTCCAAATGCTTTTTTGAGAGACGTTTTTCATTTTAAAGTATTTTTGTTGAAGTGAGAAGCAAAATTATTTTTCTCATGAATTAATGTCACCAGTTCGTTTTATGAAGATCCAAACCAGTATCGAAAACTATTGAAAGTCTTCTGAGTGCTAATGGGGTGTCAGTTGTGAATCGCCAAGAAAAATCGAACGAAAAATGAAGGGGGTGGTTTTTCGGTGGAGCCGCTGTTCAACTGGAGACAGCGATCGCTCATTACCCCGCCAACACAAACGCGAATACTCCGAAGCACACCGGTGCGCGGCGCGTCCAGCAGGCCATCAATCTCGACGCCCATAACAAATTCAGTCAAATTACACTGTGTTATGTGTGCGTGTGTGTTTGGATTCTCAAACGGTACTTTGCCATTGTTCTTCGTCGTTCAAAGAATGCTCTCAATAAAGCAAGGCCCCTAGGATGCGCCACGCATTTGACTTCCACTTTGGATTGGTTCGAGGCACTCTGGACTCTATTTGAGCCTCACCAAGGGTTTTCCTCGACACAGCAGTGTATAATCCGGGTTCTTTACTATTTAGCACGTTTTACGCCAAGTCATGCAAAAAGGATAAGGAATACAAGGCTTGGATAGCCTCAGGGGAGAGCGGTTCCAGCGTGGGAGATTAAAGAGCTGGAAAACGGGGCTTATTTTACTCTCTGCACCGTACAGAGGCTGAAAAAGTTGAAGCGTTCGGCGTTGATCAGTTCTCTGAAGACACGCCATGCATTCGATTTCCACTCACTATCGTAGAAGCGTGGTGAATGCGTTGGTTTTGGTGAATCTACATATTCAGAAGCGCTAGATTGGAGCTGTGAACAAACGAGGCGGCGCAATGATTTTTCTTATTTTGACATATGTAAAGGGAAATTCAGCTGTACCCACTACAATTTCATGCAATGTTGTGCTTTGATGCAGGTCACGACTCTCCTAAAGCAAAGAACTATTGAAAAAAGTCGACATATCCTTCGTGCTTCAGAGTGCCTCTGTGTTTTGCTGATAAAGAGGACATTCAAGAAAAAACGTCCTTCTTACTAAGAAGAGTTGTGAACAAAATTAGAGAAGGGGAAGGGGACGTATTCTTTGATGCCGAGTGGTGGTCGAATGCATAGCGCGTCTTTAGGGGACCGTTCAACTCCAAGTGCTTCATCTTTTTTAGAATGTTTTGTAAGATTCTGGATTTTCGAGCAGCATGTGAGTTTTTCGTTGAATCTTATCGATAAGGGCAACTTTCTTGTCGTGCTATCTCCTGACAAGAAAATCGCCCTTATCGATAAGATATCCATGCTTGACGTTACCGTTCACGGATATGCTGGAAACAACAGATTCACCTCGTATGTGACGATCGCGTGTTACGAAAAGCGTCTTAAGTAAGGATTATTTTGGTGCCAGACTTCTGTACTTTTACGTTCGTTATGACGTAGATGACGTGATTATCGTCAGCTAGAAATGATTTTTACTTAGAATTCTTCTGGTAAATTCTGTAAGTGACTGCTGGTATAGGGCAGGTTCCGGAGTGGATCTCTCACACCAAATATGCCCTTCCAGCTTTGTCATTGACGCGTCACTATGTGACGATTGTGTGCTGAGAGCAGAATCCTGCTCAAATGCGCCTAATCTGCTCGGTGTTTCGAAGAACAGTGTTCAAGCTCTCCCAATTCAAATACACAGGTCTTAGCTGCCGCGTCATTAGGCACTATTTTTGCGAAAACCCTGGCATCTTGAATATATTCCATGCATCGTACTGCTGACCAGTTTCCGAGCTTCGTGGAGAACCAGCTGTGTTGTAGCAAATCAGCATCTGCCTCTTTGGTTGAGCCACGAAGCCCGTCGGTCGATTCATTCGATTAGCTCATTCCTGATGGCTGAAAACGGCTTCTTCTAGGCAGCCTGAAGAAATGCCAGTAAGAAAAGCTACCATGTATCCGTAGCAGAGATTCATCATAAAAACTTCGGAAAAGCCAAAAAAACGCCCGCAGATAGTGATGTGTTTGATGCAGTGGTAGTAGGCGCTACTTTGACCCACACGGTTGAGGTATCGATTCTCGCGTGAGCTAACCAAGCTCACCACCCTTCTGTGTTGGGTAAATCTGTGCCAGCCTTCTCTGTGATACCGGAGACACTAACCCTTTCAGCGGCTGGGTATTGTATTGGGTTATTGTATTGGCCAATTACGCATTCATCATGGCTGTACGATTCTGAATGGAATCCAAATGCTGGCGCGTCGTTAGGATAGTAATGAACACCGTTCACTATACCCTTACCCTTATGTAAAAGATGCGGAACTAATTACTTCCTGAATCAGCATGGTCGGCCTAAGAAGGTTGTACTCATCCTGTACTCATCTTCCGGGTTAGGTCACAGAGCCCGCCATAGGCGCTCTATAGCTGATTTCTGATCCAATATACCGAGTTTGGGAGCTGAATACAATCCCACGGTATCCGTTACCGCCATCTTCATGAATTAGAGCTGGGGTAAAAGCAGGTTTGCTAGGCTTGGCCTGGGAGGCTTTATCGCCGGTTTTTTGGTGAATCGGTATCCTGCAAAAATTTCGAATAGAAACTTAAGCTGCTCTGGTCATTTTCCAAAATATGTCTTCGCTGTTCGTAAGAGAGCACGTGAACTTTTCAGAGAATGGTCTGAGCATTGGGCGAATGAATGATTACGTACTCTAGAGTTTTTACCCATGGGTCTGGGCGAACCCCGAGTCCGGTTGCAGAGACTTGCAGCTGATTTGAATGCTAATCTCTAAGTGTCGTGATATTCTCGATCCTGTACCGCTTCTGGACCAACATACCATTCGTGGGAACATTTCTTCTCCAAGAAAATTCTATAGGAATAAAGCCCTGAAATCTTCATAGTTCTCTGTGATCCATTAGTGGGAAGATGATCTGAATTGAATAGATTCTTCGTAAAAGATTTTGCATCAGCATTGTTGCCTGCCATTTCGATGTCAGTTTCAAGGGTGACATTTCTACGGTAGATTGTATCACCTGCTCTCACTCAATTTAGTGCTATTCACAGTTTAGATCGTTTTCTCAGAGCCGTTTCCGCTGAATGTGATATACTGTGGCCAGCTGTCGCTGTTGCAGCTGCAGAGAGACGGATTTAGCTCGAGACTTCATAACTTCTAGTGGAGCCTTCGAGAACTTCAAAGCTGTGTAACTACGGTACTGGACATGTCTTTTGATCACTTCCCGGAAAAGCCGCTTAGGAACGTTCCAAAGAGTCTTTTTCCAATAACTCCCTCAACTGTCAACTATTCGTGAAATTAGACACATTGTGATGTGCAGCTGCCCGAGCTCTATCGTTTGGTATATAAATTATCCATACCTGAATTTTTTTTCGAAATACCCTCAAATCTCGCCTGGTCGGGTACCAATTTACCCTATCCCGATTTGATGGAAGGTTTAAGGTCTCCTATGGATTTAAGGTTGTACCGATTTTTGACCTTCAGTCGATAGAGCTCGAGCTGCTGAGCTCAGATATATGTATATTTTTTTACAAATAATTTAGTTTCAACAAAGTTATTGGAAAAAAAGTCGCTTTGGAACGCTCCAATGCGTACTGTATACAGTACCAGTACAAACTTAGAAAAAGAATTACTGCTTCCTGTTTTTCTAAGCTTTCAGCCGTCTTTTTACTAATGAGAAAATCCGAGTTCATGATATAATACATCGCTCAACTCCAAAAAAGTAAGGTGGTCGGCGGTGAACGGCACTTTAATGCCGCGCCATGCACTGGTCCTCCATTCAGAATCGTGGAAGCATGGTGAATGCGTATTTGGCCACGCAATGGCTTACGAGAGCCACTCGCTGTCCTAGTCAGCGTATTCACCTTCCGTGCCGAGTTTCGTATCACTTTAGGCTCACCCGGAAGGGTAGAAAGCTTGGTTAGCGTGGGTGAGGATCGATCGCTCGACCGTGCGGGTGGAAGCAGCGACCTCTTATCCTGTTCTTCCGCTTTCTTCTTGAATACTTTTCTACCTTACCCTTTGTTCAAGGGGTCCATGCTCTCCGTTTCCAGAATTTTATTCATTTCTCTTTTTCGAGTAGGAAAGGTCTCATAGTTTTTTTTATCCTCAATTCGGAGCAATTTGCGGGAGCTGGTTCTTGCGTAAGCGTCGCCGCTGTCGCAACGGAAGGCGTCACCATTGTCGCTTGCTATTCATGAATTACGACAGGGTATTAGAGTCCTACTATAGGAGTACGATTGGAGAGGGATTATTCTTCTTTTTCTTCTCTTTTTATCCTCTCTTAGTTTTCCAACAAGGATTTCTAAGCTGTTGTAACCAGTACCATTTTCAAAGATGAAGGAGTCATAGATCCTCATTCGGAATGTTACTCAGAATAATTTAAAGCACTTCAACATTATTTCTTAGACGACCAGATTTCGATTTTCTTCCAAGGACCTAGAAAAGTTTTTCCAATGAAATGTTACGCCCAGTAGCGACTCTGCATCACTAGTACAGAGTGGTGATGGCCACTGCCCTGGAGTATTTTTTTCCAAAAGGGTTCCCACTACAAAAAGCCATTTAGTGCAAGTTTTTCCCCTCCGGGACACTATAGCGGCTGGAAGCTGGTTCCGTTGGGAACGGCGCCGTGGTAGAATAGTTGTGGCATTTTTCCGCAGAGCAAGACCACCCACCCCACCCGCTGCTGTCCTCCTCCCTTCCTATGCTCCACACTTCTAGAAATCCGTCGCTATCTTGCCACATTACTTCTGACTTTTCCTAACTTGCCATAGTTTCTTTTTTTCAGTTTTATTTTGAGCCGTTGAACTTTCGTTCTCAGAAAAGATCGATCGATCGATAGGCTTCAGTCCTTTTCTTGCGTTCGAAGGCTTAAAGCCAGTTTTCTAATTCGAGTTTCATTTCGCTTCATTCCATTGCAGTTCATTTCATTCGATTTATTGCTGTTTGTTTTTGGAGTTGATATTTTTATTATTTAATTATTTTACTATTACTATTTTATTTTATTTGTTCTCTCGCTGTCGTCGCGCCTGAGCCATAATTTTACTGGCAATACTTCAAGCAACTGTGAACGTTCGTGACAAATGATTTTACAACTCGAATTTTTCAAAGGTGTGCATCTTGATTGAGATTTTCGTCGATTTTAACGAGTTTTCTGGTTGGTTTGAGATCTCTGGCCGCTCTCAATTTTCTTTTGTCTAAAGATGTGACGAAGCTCAAACCAAAAAGCTTCTCAGTAGGAGGTGGCGATCGGCCAGCAGCCAACAGCAGCCACCTACGGCAGGTATCGGAGAACTGGTCCGCCTGAGAATACGGTGGTTTTTCTGAAGCGGTACGATATCGATCTCTCAAAGACTGGACTGCAGCAGCTGCTGCTGCAATAGCAAACGACGTCTACCTGTCTATGTCGGCTTTCCAGGTGTGTATTCCTGGGTGAGGGGTGTGCCGGAGGTGATCATCTTGGCAGCCGGGCCGGGACGACGCCGCCACCTCGATCCTTCTTTGTCGAGTTTTTCCTCATCGAGACCACCAGGAATCTCTCCTTTTAGTCGTTTTCAGTGTTTTGTACTGCTCTAAATCCGATTTTTACGCTCTAATTGACTACTTGTTCAAGGTGCCACTAATTATCTTACTTAAAGTGTCATCAGTTAACCTTTTTGCACCATTTCTATACCATTTTTGAGGAAGTTGGTCTTTGTGTATACTCTTGTGAGACAGAATACATTTATAACGTTCCTTTGGGAATTATGTGAACAATTGAGGCTGTTCTTTCATATCTTACCTCTAATTGGGTTGTCCTGTATCTTCATGAAGCAAAGAAAAGTTAAAGTGGTCGGAGTTGTTCAGTACCCTTAGATACTGCAGAAACTTCCCACTTTCGATCTAAACGGTGGGTCTTTTGACCCCAGACGACAAATTATGGGGTCATACGTGAGACCTCGTCAATTACATGGAAGTAATTATCAAGCATGAAACAGCCATCGGTTCCTTTCGTGCAAATTTAAAGGTAAAGTGATCAGCGTTGAACAGTTCCTTGGAGTGCGCTACGCATTCGTTTTCCATTCAGAATCGAACAGACATGTTTGGCACATACTATGAGGGTAGTCGCTTCTCAAGTCAGTGTCTTCATCTCACATAGTGGCACGGTTACAGTAAAATTTCAGTTAATCTGATATTTCTGGTGTTTCATATTTTCTGATATTATCTGATATTTCTGATATTCTTTTAGTTTATCTGATATTTCACTTTTACTATTGCTATCATTACCCAAGTCCAGTAGTCACATGTTATATGAGTGTTTCTTCTGTTTGAGTTCTGTTGATTGGATAACTATGAATAAAGAATAAAGAAAATGCATAGCTTTATCTCCCACCGATCAGTACTTGTCTTCTATCTGTCATTATCCTCCGTTTTGGTTTCCTGTATCGAAAATATTGCACGAACTTCCGCCGTCGCAGTTTGTTGCGTAAATCGCTGCTATTTCAGCAAAGCTCCTAGAGCTGAAGGTCGCCTAGCGATCGTCTCTCCCCTCTATACCCACCAAGGAGTCCAACTCCACTCATAGCTCGAAGCAATACGGAAACAATGTGAGTTGAGCTTTCGTGATTTGGTTTTATTTTATTTTACTTCAAATTGTTTTTCTTTATCGATCGGTTTGCACGCTAGTGTAATTTGTGTGTTCACTGTAATGATTGCCTAGGACTTCAATTGGATTTTGAACTTGAAATATTAGGTTTTGCCTGATTCTGTCGATAGCCAGTTAGATCATCGCACTTCCAAAATCATCTAAAATTCATCACTACAGATTTACAAGTAGCCCGTAGTGAACAAGTAGTAGGGTAGACAAGTAGCCCGTAGTAAGACATTATCTTCTGTCACTTTCTTGTACATATAAGCACAAATGTCGGAGAGTATAATATGGGGAACAGCTGGTTGAATCTGCCATCTCCGTCGTCTCCTTTTTACCAGTGAGATTATACAACTTTTTAGTTTCCTAATCCCTCTAGGCATTCACGTATCCAGAGAGACACTTTATGAATCTCTATACTGTCTTTTTTGCCGAGGTTTTTTCTAAACTGAAGCCTTCGTTAGCGTGATTATTCACATTTTGAAGTTGTCGCTCCGTCGAGGAGTGACGATTTTCTGCTGACTTTTATTCATATCGTTTTAGTACTGTATTAGTGTTAAAAATCTCTTAGGGGGTATATTCAGCCGCTTACCCGATTAAGGTAAATTCCAGCAAAACTCAGCACGAGACTTTTCAGTCCCATTGATCTCTGCTAGGAACTTTTTCTTCAAAAGTACAACCTTATCTGTGGTTTCTATCTGCTTACATCCTTATTCGGTCATAATTTGTCTTCGTTCTTCTTGGAAGATGTCAGATCGGCTACACTTGCTGAAAACTGCGATTAGATAGTTCACCACATGTGGAGATGTCGAATCTTGAACAAACATAATAAATCACCGCTGAATTAGAAGAGATACTTCAAAAAAGATTGATGAGAAGTAGCTAGGAAGATGGATAATATGCGCGTGAAATGTCTACGTTCCTTATCTGTCGCTACAGATCAGCTACGATCTAGTGGGTTTAGAAGGGTATGGTGAAAGCTGGAGGTAAAGCGATCTTCTACGGACGCGACACACACTCGTCTTCCGTCCAGAGTCGTATCAGCATGATGAATTACGCCTGCTTCTAGGCAGAAATGCCAAATCTACACAAATAGCTGTCATCGATTTTGCAAAGCAATCGGTATAGCATCCACGAGAGCACCTATTTTAGCTACATTTTTATGGTAGGGGTGCTCGCAAAAGTCGTGGCTTCGGCGGGAATCGAACTCGAGGTCAGCAACCTTCTGTTTCGCTTGCTCAATTTAGCTCAATTTTTGATCTATTAGGTTGAGTCATAAGTAATCGGACATTTGCAAGCGTCCGAATTCAAGACAACTCTATGTGCAGGAAATCGTCGAGCAGCGATAACTATCTCGCACTTCCTCTTCTTAACGTTTGAAGCCCTGAGCGATTGCTTAATTTCGGGGATTGATTTGTAGCCGTCCAGAGCGGTTGAAAATGGTCGATGGTGGCCGAGATCGAACCGGGTTCGAGTTTGTGTGTGTGTTGAGATCCGCCGTTTGTCTTTTTCGTTTTTCCACAATGTCCGGTCGACTTTGAAGTCACCGCAGATGGCCCGATACGGGAGACGACGATGACCACCACGACAACCCACCGCGGTCGTCTGCTCGTCGTCTACAAAGCGGGCGCGGGTGCCAGCGGCGTCGTATGTCAGCTCTAAGCAATTAAAAATTCTCTTGCCCGTCTTCTTACACTGTTCGACCGGCTGTTTTGCGGTTCAAATAGGCGTTTTTGTCGACGGCTGAACACCAGGCCGTCCGCAATACCGGCGTTTTCGCCAACAGAGATGAGCGCGTGATTTCTCTCCCCGTCCCTCAGCCTCGGGGCAAAATCAACCCATCTATCGATTCGGGGAGATAAAAATTATTTTTTTAAATAGTCACATGAAATTCAACTTCTGTTGCAGTGTTTTGCAGGCTACTGCTATTAATAGAATGAATGCTATGCTATGAATGTAGTGATTGCGGTAGAATTTCGGCAACAATTGCGGCCCAGGTGGGATTCGAACCCTCGTCTTGGGCTTATCCAGAGCACGACAGGTTAGACCCCTACACCATCGAGCTGACGGCTCTTCTGATCAACTGGGACGGTTATCTGCGCTCCTTTTGCACCTTCCTTGAACTGGACCGTAGTTGCGAGTTCGAATCTCTCTCGAACCTCTATTTTTGCGCTGATCCTAGCACCATTTCTACACCTTCTTCTACTATGCGTAGGTAGTAGTAGCCTGCAGAAACGCGCTGATAAAAGTAAAATTCCACGTTACCATGATCTTTTCTTTGTTTTCAAATTGATTGATCACCAACGCGGCCCACTCACCAGAAAACCGGCGTTCCAAAATCAAATTCCAAGAGTTTCACTGCTGCAATATTGCTATTGATAAACGACGTCGGTCCTAAAGCCCACATAAGACGTTTCCCTTAACGGCACCATTCAACTAGGAAATATATTTACCATAAAATGTCGTTTTTGTTGGCGAGTTTCATCCGAAGAACTCCCCAAAGAGTAGGAGTGATTTGTGGAAATGACGATCGAGGACCTCCGAGCAATACTCGAGGGTGGTATGGCGGAATGATTGATGCTGATACTGTAAAGGAAACGCGTTTTCCGGCGATGATGTGTAAAAACTCGCAGCTTTTAGTCGTTGAACAGAAATGGCAGCTCAGATGATATACCGACTTACTCTCAGGGGTTTCTAGGGTGTACTGTCTGGTTCCTCTTACCCTGTCAAGCCGTTTTTTGACCCAAGACTCTTCTATTCATTTTGCAACTTGGGCGGATCATACAACAAAAGTCCTTCTATATTCCTCAGAAGTAACAACAATTGATTGTTAGATTAAGCTGTGCACCTGAACTAGTCGCTGGGAAGTCGGCTCGTTACGAGGTGCTCTTTGTTGGCGGCTATAAAAAGTTGTCAAGAGTGCTGCGTTTATCATCGTCGGCTAAAGATAATGATGGCTATCTCACCTTTTCTCACAGATGTCGTGTTTAGCCTTTACCAATCAATCACGAATTTAGTGCGCAAACAGAAGAAATCGAGTACAATGAGCTTCAAAACAGGATTAGTATGTGTCTTTGATGTGACATTAAACGGCTTCGTCATCTTCTAGCTGCTTAAACCCTGTAACTAAGGCTCTCCGATTGGGCTAAAATTTTGAGAGGGAAAAGAAGCGCGTTCAGCTCAAAGAACGCTTTTTTAATACTCAATATTTCTCAGAAACTACCCCCCTGACAGGTGTCCTTCATTTTTTAAGTCTTCTTTACCTAGATACTCGTGAATTATGTGCCGTCACAGAAAGAGCAGAGAAAGGAAAAGGTTAATTCAAATGTGGCGGCGCTGATCAGTCCCCTAAGGATGCGCCACGCATTCGTGTTCCATTCAAAATCGTAGATGCATGGTAAAAAGCGATAGTTGAGGGTTTTCTTATCTCTTTGCTATTACAACAGACTGCAGGCGTTCAATGTTTTATTTCTGTTTCCAATTTTGAGCACTTAGCATATGAAACCTCTCAAAACGTTAATTATATAAAATAATTCTGAAGATTCAAAACGTACAGTACCGTTCTAGATGATGTGTCACTCTACATTTCTGAACACAAATAGTCGAAACCAAGAAGAGTTTTAGAGTCCAATCGGTAGTATCAGTAACTTCACTCAAAAATACATTGATATATGCACTTGCTGGAAAATCTGGATTCTTTTAAATTCGAATACGTTTTTCAAGGATTTTCACACGACTATATTTCACGAACCGCTGGACTTGGAGTCAACTCAAGGTGAAAATTCAATAGAGCATGATTTATTTGTCATACAAAGCTACGAATGAGTAGCTCATATAACGAACAAATTATAGATTTTTCTGATTGAAATTTTTTGTAGCCAAAAAATGGCAAAATTTAAAGACCTCACTTCAGATAAACATCTATATCAGTAGAGGGTTGACGAAATTGAGCAATACTTGAGGCTTTCATAGAGTAAGATTTTTATTTCTTGTACAAGTTTGAATTTAGCACTACGCTCACAACTTTTTAAGAAAATACCTTATGAAATTCCAGTTACATAAACTGTCATATTGAAAAAATCTGAGGAGGAATCGACTTCATTTTTTTCCAGGAGACCTTCTAACTTTCAAAACAACGGATTGGAAAAAAGATGATTTCAACTTTCCGGTGGAAGAATTTCATCTAATTTGCACACGTTGAAACTGCCACCCTCTACCCCTCCAGTGCAGAGTATGGTGGCGGGAAGCATTCAACATCGGGCTCTTATTATTTTTCTCCCCTTTTCTTGTTCACAGCAGAAATATACAACCTTGACGTAATGATTAACGACCAATTAGATGATTCTCTGTGTTTTGCCTCGGTAGTCATAGCTTTCCCGCCACCGCCTAGGGTACTGGTGGGGTTTTCAACGTGAGCAAATTAGATGAAATTTTTCTTTAAAGGAGTTCGACTTATTTTTTTTACTTATTGTTTGAAGGTCAGAAGGTCTCCTGGAGAAAATTGAAGTCGATCACTCAGTTTCTTTGAATATGACAGTTTATGTAGCTGAACCTAATAAGCTATTTTCTCAAAAAGTTGTGAGCGTAGTGTAAAATTTGAACTTGTGCCAGAAAGAAAAATCCTATCCTATGAAAGTCTTAAGTTCGGCACAATTTCGTCAACCCTCTACTGATATAGAGATTTTTATTTGAAGTGAGGTCTTGAAATTTTGCCATTTTTTTGGCCTACTGGCAATCTTAACCTACGCTTTATCGATATATCACTTTGAATTGATTTCATGTGCAGCGGTTTCTGAGATATAGTCGTGTGAAAGTGCATATAAAAACGCATTTGAAATTTTTCGGAAAACTCGAAATTTCCCACCAAGTGCATAGATTAATGTATTTTTGAGAAAGGTTACTGATACTACCAATTGGGTTAAAATCCCTCTTGGTTTCCTCTTGGAAACCTTAAGCACATTTCCTTTACCCATTGATTCACTCTAGCTCTTTCCAATGTGCTCGGAAATGACAAGCTGCTCGCCGAAACGAATACGAGCAAAGTCGAGAAAAAACACGCGGTCTTGTGGCTCGGAAAATTCAAATTCGTCCCGTTTCCCATGCTCTTGAACGGGCTGAACATCGAAATTCGAATGGAATCGAGAACGAGGCTCAACTCCGCCCTTTCTCTTCCTCATCAGACCAGCCACCAACACATAACAAACACCGTATGACGGACGGTAGGGGCGCGGAAGGCCGAACGAGGAAGGAAAGAAAAACAACAGCTGCAGACGGTCTTCCTAGTGGCGCTGTCAACCGGTGAAGCTCCCCGGCTGCTGACCACATTCGTTAAGCTTTAGCCGACTATGAACGTGCTCGACGTGAACAATTTGTTTTTTGAATCGTTCGAGGCGGAGAAGAAGTCGACCCCGGTCAGTTTTTTTTCAAAAGTTTTCAACCAAGTACATTATTTTTGAAGCTATTCGTCGACGTGTAAACTCCCGAAAGTATTTCAATGTTTAGAGCGAAAATTATTAAGCAACCGGCTACATTTACCCACTATTATTGCTTGAATGCTGAGCAACCATTTTACTACGTGAAAAAAATATATTGGATTTGCATGATTCTCGTATTTGTTTTTATCTATTTATTTATTATCATACTTCTATCTTCTTATTTTCTCCTCTGTTCTCTAGTAACAACTTTGAAATTTGCCTTCCGAAGTCACCTTTGTCTCTTCTCTTTTTCATGTTTTTATCACAAATCTTAAATTGTTTTTGAACTTCTTTTTTTTCAAAATTATCTCTGCCAGTTCCTCACATCTTTTTCCAACTTTGGCTCGAACTCCTGTAAAAACTTCTACGGCAGCTGTCCTTTGTGCTCCTAGTCGTCAATCCGTCGAACCGCCTAGATTTATTTATTAACCTTGCTCTCTTATTTTTATTTGAGAGTAGAATATCGGGCGCGCATGGAGCAGTGGTAGGAGGCGCCATTCCCACCCGCACCGTTAAGTGATCGAACCTCGTCCAGGCTGATCGAGCTTCCCATCCCTCCGAATTCCAGTGAGTTGACATCGGACCTGTCTGGGAAGATGGACACGCTGACTTGGTAGCGCTGACTCCGAAAATCATTGTACAGGCCAAATACGCCTTCAGTACGACTCTACGAATCTGAACGGAGGACTAGTGCATGGCGCGTCCTTAGGGGCCTGCCATTAACGCTGACCACATCAGGAATTAGAACTAAGTCACCCAAAATGCATCTAAAAAGCTCAAACTCACCAATTCTCTGTTGATGCCCCTGTGGCGAATGAAGATTTGTTAGGGTCATGAACCAGGGAATACCAGTTCAGCCAGTTCAGCGAGTAGCCAACCAGTGATGGCTGAGAGATCCATCGTATCCTGACGGCTGCTGGTGGACGTCCATCGTTCGTGGGTATACGGTGGCGGTGCCAAGCTGGTGTCAGTCACGAGCCGCACAGCATCACGATTCACTCTGCGTTCGGTCGTCGGGTGCGCTCATCGGTCGGCGGTTTTTCCGAATTTTTTTGCTCATCTTCGATTTTTTCGTGTTAGTCGGTGCCAGTTGATATCTCCATCTAGCGGTTTTTTCGGGCGTTAAGCCACCGCTACTGCACCGTTTTTCCGGCGGCGGTAGACCACCGGCCACCAACCGAGGCGACCAACATCCTCTACCGTTGCTGTCAACCGGAACCACTCTGGGACCGGACGGACTCGATACCTGAACCGAGGTGACCTCTTCTTGAGTGCAGTATACCGGGCCCTTACCACTTACCCTAGGTTTTACCTTTGCCGCCGTCGTTAGCCTCGTTACCAGCTTTATCACCTTCTCGTCGAATTTCTGTTATGTTTACTACATGTGCTACGACGTTCTAATTGAAAAAGGGACTGCTGGCATTACTGCGAGTGATGTTCGCCGGCGCTTGCTGTGCTTGCTGTTGCGGTTTACGTTTTCTTTTACCAATGGTTACTTTCGCAACAAAATCTCCGCATTTATAGGCCACTGTTTCTTGCCTCCTCTTTGGTTAATTGGTTCGAAGGGAGAGGCGTCACATTTAAGGGGTACGGTAGGGTTAGGCATCGGTTCTTCCAATCACCTTGATCTTTTGCCACCTTTTCTCTAGAAAATGCGTTTATTTCGGAACCATCAGCAACCGTTTGACTTTATTTATCTACCATATTTCTTTGTTTCGCCCTACGCCTACAAGTTTGTCTGCCTTTCTTTACCGCCCCGAAGTACGGAAACTCCACCATCGCGCGACAACGCGTTTGTCGCCGAAGCGACTCAAGACTAAGCTACTACACCAGGGCCCAGATTCTTCATTGATAAACCCCGATAGACCCCGATATATACCCCGAACGGCGCGCAAACCGAGATTTGTGATCGCGTGCCGAGGCCCAATCGGGGTTTATCGCGGGTCTATCACACCTTGCGATGAGGCAGGGTTTGGGAGACCTCTACAGAATCGAGCGGGATTATCACCGACCGGGGTTTCGGAGACCGCTCGTCCGTTCATGAATCTGGGCCGATGGTATACGATGGTATATGGATCTGCTCGAAACAGCATAGACCTTCTCAAATCACATGAAGCTTATAAATGAAAGACTTTTAATATGATCCATTGACACTAGATGTCAATGGTTCATCCTACACTAGGTGTCAATGGGTCATCCTACAAGTTTTTCATTTATAAGCTTCTTGTGATTTGAGAAGGTCTATGCTGTTTCGAGCAGATCCATACATATACCATCGTATTTGAACACATTAAGCCAAATAAGTACTCACCATGCACCTACAATTCTGATTGGGAGGCGAGTGCATGGCGCGTCCTTAGAGGAGTGACAAACGCTGACAGCTTCACCTTTTAGCTTTACGTAAACAGATTCACTTCTGAATTTAAACTAAATCCTCTTCACTTTTCAATTCTGTCAAATACTTTACCATCCCGTGGTAAGAAAATGTGAAGAAAATGAAAGGTTGAGGGTATGGTAAGGAATAAACCGTTATAGTTGAGTCTCATCGTCAGGCGTTCGCGTGCAAAAGTTGAATGTGAGAATCGCTTGCAGCAATATGTCGCATAAAACTCGGCTCGTTGCCTGCAGAGCTGCGGAAAAAAGGCGCTTTGAGAGAGGCCGACCACGTCGTCGAGATTTAGTGCATTGGAATTTTTCCTGGACGTTGCTGTTTAGTATGGGATGGGCCAGAGAGAATACGCATGAGATTTGCACAAAATCATGACAACGAAAAGTTACTAGAACAAAAATTAGAACAAACTATCAGTTCTAGTTTTCGGTTCGTTTTAACCCGTAGGAGAGGTCCTACCCAAACTGATGAATATATGTACAATAGTTCACGAAAAGTCATGTCACCTTGCACTTTTTAGTGCAGATCGATCTTGAAACCAAGAGGAATTTCATTTCAGTTGGCACTTTTAGTAACTCTTATAAAAATACACCAGTATGCGCTCTTGTTGGGAGTTCTAGATTTAAAAAATTAAACTTTTTTCATATGCATTTTTACACGAATGTATATAAGGGACCACTGAGCTTCTGCTTGTCTTGTGGTGATATTCTGATAGAGCATGATTGTTCTTATAGGCAATATATTACCACCAAAAAAATGCTAGGTGACATATCTTTTCGCGAACTACTGTGTCTTGGGTGGGGCGTCTGACTAGGGGTAAATGAAGCCTTCTTGTGATTTTTATTATTACGATTGTAAGTATAATATTATGTTAGAGCGCATATGGTGCAGTGCTATGAGGCGCCACCTTCACCCACACGATTGAGTGATCGATCCTCTCCCGGCCTAACCGAGCTTTGCTCTTTCTGGTGTCGGGTGAATTGGTACCAGCCTCGTCTGCGAAGTCATTGTATGGGTTGAATACACATCCACCATGCCTCTACGTTTCTGAATGGAGGGCAGATGCATGGCGCGTCCTAGGATTGTGATAAACGCCGCCCACTTTACCTTTATCTTCATGTAAAATATGCGGAACTAAAGATTGTGGAAGTATGTATTATGTATTATCAACTATGTTTCTTAGTTGATATTCACTTCAGTAGATAGTCAGCCTAACAAAATTGCCCCCATTCGCTTGTCTTTCGGGTAAGGTCAGTTTGGGTAGCATAGGTTAGTAGGAATTGCAATATACCAGAAGGTATGCGATGTGGCTTTGAGTTTCACCTAAGCAAAATTGCTAGGTGGGAATAGGACCTACCCTACGTCCTCCTCCAAGCTTTGTAGAGTTCTTTAGGATTTTTTAGGACTCTATAACGTCACTTTTGGCTTTACGTAGTCCCATAGTGCCCAATTCCCGCTAAATCGACAATGTTTCGATCGGGATCCCCTCCTCGTTCATTATTCATGTCTTCTTTTGACTAGCCCGTAGCAGATAGTATCACACGGACATCGAGTCAGAGGACAACCAGTCCGTCTCATTCACAGCCTCCGTATACGGTATCTACCGTACAGAATTGGCCACCTGGCTCTACCGTATCCGTCAGAGGTGGTGATTGGCGGCGACGATTAAGTGGTGATGTGTGACGTTGTCGTATGTCTGCGCCGTCGCTCATCGCACGCTGACTCCGCTCGGCCGTCCCACTATGATTTTTGCCGACGTGACTAAGGACGAGCACGTGCGTTTGTCAAAAAGTGCAAAAAGTGCGGAAAAAATACATGGAAATGAAAAAGTGACGGAGTTTTTCTTGGCCGCTTCAAAAAACGAATCGCTGGTGGGTGAAAGAATGCCTTCTCCTCTCTCTTTATCTCTATCTTTTTTGCAACCAAGAAACCCAGCAGGCGGATTGGAGAGCAGATTCTTTTTACTTTCACTTTTGATATTGTTTCTCTGTTGTCCCTTTTCTGAATTTTCAGCTGCTTTGAGTGGAAGGTCGAGGAATGTTGCGTATAATAATGGTCAATATTTAAGAAAATTGGTCTGCGTTATTCACTCCTCTAAGGACGCGCCATGCATCACTGTACACGTCGTTGTCCTCACATTCCCAAACAATGCTGGCACCCATATACCCAACCAGGGTTAGAGGACTTGGTTAGCGTGGGCTAGGATCGATCCCTTCACCGTGCTGATATCAGTAGCGCCTCTTATCATTGCCCCGAGACCGAGTGGTTTCATGATGTAATGTTGTTTATCTGGTTTGATTTCATTTGCTTCACCTTAATCAAGTTATTCGTGGGAACAGACATGTCTAAATTTTCAACATTATCAGTTGAAATTATGATATTTGAATTCAACAATTAAATCTAATTTATTATGGGGGTTCATTTCAGTTCAAGTCGTCCCTTCATGTCTCTCAGGTTTCGGCTTATTTTTGCTCTCTCTTTTTTACAGTAATTCGGTTACGTTGACGCCAGGATTCGGATTACCTGTACACAGTGTGCTCTCGAAATGCTCAGTTTTCGAGTTGAAGGAGAGAAAAAATAGATGACTCTGGGTTTAATTCACCTGGATATTTCGACAGTTTGATGTCGTCCCGGTTCACTTGGCCGCCTCTCAGCTGCATCCGTTTTTCGCGGCGGCGTTCTCACTGAACGGCGATCGTGCAGCTGCAAGCCTTTTTGTGCCCTTTTTCACCAAAAGGACGGTAGACTCGAAGTGCACTCAAACCGCCGTACCGCTACTCGGCCTGCCTATTCAGGGTTCAGCCATTACAGTTCGTCGGCTTTCCGATTCGTCATTGATTCGAAGGGCAACCGACTGATTCGGTTGTCGCTCTTTGCTTTAAACTTGTTTCCAACTAAGGCTTTTTGGCTGATGCGGTTTGTATATTTTTTTGAGCAGCTGCTTAAATTTTGCATTTCTTCCTGGAGTATATGATTGTCCACGTCGGCTGGTGGTTCTTCAGTTTCATTTTTCTGGTGCATTACTAAGAGCTGCTACTGATGCCCGTGCTATCGAGCGATCGATCCTCTCTCAGGCCAACCAAGTCTTCTTTCCCTTTAGGGTCAGGTAAATTGATACCAGACTTGATTGGGACCACGAAGGCACAGCCTTGCACAATGGTTGCTCCACCAAGTTGTTGTATAGGCCAAATACGCATTCACCATGGCGCCATAATCTAAATGATAGACGAGTGCGTGGGGCGTTCTTGGCAGAATGATGAACGTCGAGCCGGCCATCTCCTTTGCCTAATGGCTTGCGATTCTGAATAGAAGACGGATGTGTGGCGCACTCTTAGAGGACCAGTCAACGCTGATCACTTTATCTTTAGCTTTTCACGGCCTTTTATCAACGTTCTTAGACGCCCTATGAGCTCTAAGCCAACTCATCTTGTTGAAACAGCTGATATACATAGGGCATGCGAGGCATGCATGTTTTGTGAGTTCGCCATGGGGTTTTTCTCCGTGGCCCAGTTCCTCCTGTGAAAAGCGTGATCATCGATCGATCGAAGCCCGATAACTTCGAGTTGTTTTTTTTCGGTTGAGAGTGTTGTTCGGTGGTCCGCTCGCTTCGAAGCTTGTTTCTCAACACGATGGTCCGCCGGGTTGCTCTCGTCTTTTCTTTGCCACTGTCCTTCATCAACACTGCCGTCGTGGCCCCGCCGCCGAAAAACATTCACTGAGCATTGAATTCGGCGAAAGAGACTGCAGAAAAGGGTCAATGAAAATTTTCTAGGCAAGAAGTAATGGTGGAGAGCTCTTTCATCTAAGGTGAATCATGAAAGAGAAATTTCACGTGGTTTTGCGAGTGATATAACCGTGAAATTTTTCACTCTGCGATTCTGGGTGATATTTTTGAATGCGTGGCGCAATCCCGTTTCTCTGACATTTGTTTTTTGGTGAAGCCGATCTTTCTTTTTTCAAAGGGAATTTAATGGTGAAACTGTGCAGAATTTTTGTTGTAAACATCCTCGTCCATAATTTAGTTATACATATGTTTTATTTTTTTGTATCCCATGTTTTACAATGTATGTTTATAATATTATATTTTGTATTAATATTTTTATGGCATTGTTTTATCTTATAAATATTTCAAATATTATTCTGTTTTCATGATGGTTCTCTTCTGTTCCGAGTTTTTAACCAAACGTTCCACTAATGATGCGAAACGATACCTCCTCGAAAATTTCTGGAAGGCTCTTTACTACGACGCGCGTGGTGCAGTGATGCAACCAAGCGTTCAATCCCTCCACGCTTGGGTACATTGATACCAGACGTCTGCGAAGGTTAAGACACTGACTTAAGTCCCGAAAGAGTTTTTCTGATTCGTTTGCTCGTCGAAGCATAAGGGACGAAACGAGCTTCCCCTTTTACATGTATTTTAATTGTTTGTATTTATTGATGCATTTTTCATCTTATTTTGAATGGCGAATGGCCTCCATAAGTCATTATTTGTGCCGAACACGCATGTCTCTCCTATTTTGAATGAAATAATAGTGCGTGGCGCGTCCTTCTGGGGCTGATCATCGTAGAACTCCTTACCTTTAGCTCGCCTTAACCTTATTTAGTCCAGTAGTATTCGGTTCTATTGGCTTCCTCTTGACGACATCAGTTCTGGCGACCACTAATATAATACTTTGTTCAAATTCAACTTTGAATAGTTAGTTCGACTAGAATTTGTGTAAATAGCAATTCACCGCACTTTTGAACTTTTATAATTCCCATTTTATCCTTCGTTTCACTATCACCAGTATAATAAGTTATTCTTTTCAGTTCCATGTAATACCGTTCAACGAGAATAGCATTAACATGCAAACACAGGCGATAGGTAAGTCTGAAAGAGTTTCGGGGTATAGGGTATGAAGTATGTGTCGAAGTCAGGGCTGAGTTTTCAGAATCGACATTTGGGCAGCCACTACCGCCGGCCGATCCGCAGCACATACAGAACCGACATTACGCTCAGAACGCGCCGAGCAATAGCGACACGAGTAAGCCACCTCGCTACAGTACTCTTGCAGTAATTTTTCTAGCGTTTTCATGCAAAATAGTGGATTTCTGGGTGAATTTGTTCTTGCTAGTAGAAGTGGTCGATGTTTCTCTAAAAACTCCAGCGCTAATGCCAGACGCAAGTAAGGATAACAAGGAGGTTTCGATGGTCTTTGCTTTTTCACTCTTAGCTTAAAGTTCCGAAAAAAGTGTCCAATATAAATTGAATTTTTATTCACATTGATAATGCGACTTTGGTAGAAAGCATCCGCTTTCATATTTGTGTCGTTTCAGCTCGATCACGGTCTCGGTCTACAGAGGGTACAGATAACACGGAAGCTAGTCATAGTAATACTGCAGTTAATGAGGTTAGCTATGTGTTTTCAGAAGTTTAACTTAATTTAACACGTTGACGACCGTGTGACACAATGCTGCGTCACAGTTTTGAAATTTACTTTTCTGACCTATCCCGATTTTTTGGGAAATATTCGTCTGGCCACTATATACCCCCTGATTAGAAATCATTGTAAACCTCGTGGTCCGTGAAAACAATTCTTAGCCTCTGATTTACTGGAATTTTTGGTTGTGCACTAGTTTTCTTTACACATAAAAACAAATACTGGTTATTGCAAGAAACAAATAAATGCAAACAAATACTGTTTACTAAAACAAACACATAAATGCAAACAAATATTGATTATTAGAATAAACAAATAATGAACAATAAACAAATAACAATTTCCTTTTAACCTGAATAGGGAAAAAGGACATTCTAAAAGCTTCCAGCTGTTATTTTTCTATTTTCATTGCAAAAAAGGAATAGTCACAATCCCCGATATTACAGGACTGTATATGTAGTCATCGAGATTTAATATTCACTTCCATTTTGAAAAAAATTCGCCGTATGCCGGTATCATGCCACAGCCTCGGCGCGGTAGAAAATCGGTTGGCCCACGCGCCAGACACGCGAAAAAGGCGCTGTCGTCAACGTGTTAATCTGAAGAAATACTGTTGTTACTCTCTGTCTGGGAAAAATTAATGAGACTGTCGCTCTGAAGTGTTTTCGAAACTTCGGTACTACTGTTCTTATGTTTATGGACGTTGGTCTAGGGCCTGCATGATGAGCAGTGGTGTGCGGAGCTTCCGTTTTCGTGTTCCGAATTTCAGTTTCCGGCCGCTTTTGGCCCTTCCGTTTCCGTGTTCCGCTTTTTTTGGGCGGAACACAGAAGCGGAATAAAAATCGAAAAGCTCCACAGCGCGGGCTAACAAAAGGGAGACCAAAGTTATTGCGCTGACATCGTCACGTTTGAGTGGGTTACACGGTCAGTACGTACAGTATCATCCCCGCAGGAACCTCGCTGTGCGGGTCCCGTATGGTTATCGGGCGAAGCCGTTACTTGTACTCACGATTTTGGGACAACGTTCCCTACGTTGTTGCTATTTTTCATTAATTCTCTGTGTGTTTTACGGCTTCGTGCTATCGCGATATTAAGGATGAGGAGCGTATGCCTAAGCTTACGGTTAGATTCAAGCAGGGATTTTTGGTTTACAAAGCGCTTGGTGTGGTGGTATGCCGTGGTTTGACAACCCGCACCTGTACTTATGTATAAGCTTTAAGCCTAGGCTTCTCATCCCTAATGTCGAAGTTGTAGTAGAAATGGGCTTGCATGATGTTCATTTTTGATGGAAACGTTTTGTTGTTCAGTTTTGGCTAGATTCCAGCAAATTAATGACTCTTGCACTATTTCCGTTTCCGTATTCCGGTTTCCGTTCCGTCCTCCGACTTCCGTTTTTTTTTTCGAAAAAAAATTCCGCACGCACCTGATGATGAGTGATTGGTGATGATCGGGGGTGTGCGGAAATTTTTTTCAAAATAGCGGAAGGCGGAAGACGGAACGGAAATGACAAAAATGGCCGGAAACCGGAAAATGGAACACGGAAGCGGAAATGTGCAAAAATCACCAAATTTATGGAATTTAGCCAAAACTGGACCATAAAAGTTTTCATTTCTGTTTCTAAAGGTCCCCATAGAAAGCTTGTTTCATTTGCACTAAAATGTGTCTATTATTTTGATGAAGGTTTTCAACATTTGGTGACAGCTTCAAAGTTAATAGTGAAAATTCCTCACAAAAACCATATCAATTTCATTCATCTTTATAAACTTCATTATAAACCGACGGTAAGTACGTCAGACTTTTTTGGGGTGACAGACAAGAATGCTATTCAAAATAGAACTGAAACCTAAAACGAGCATATTATGGTGGAGAAACAGTAGTTGTTCAAGATTGTCAGGAGAAATGCGTTTACAATGTGATCGTTTACAATGAAACCAGCAGTACAAAGTAATCTTTCGCACTCCGACGATGTGGCAGATGCCGACAAATACTTCATTGTAAATTTTTTACAATTAGAGGGGCGCACTACGCTGCATTAGTTTCATTCTTCCGGAATTTGAATGGATCGTATCGACGTCAGCATAATAACTTCAGTCTCCCTTTTGTTAGGCTGTATAGTGGAGATCTTCGATTTTCTTTCCGTGTTGCGCCCAAAAACGAAGCGAAACACGAAACGGAAGGGCCAAAAGCGAACGGAAACCGGAATTCGGAACACGAAAACGGAAGTTCCGCACACTCCTGATGATGATGCATGATATTCAGTAGGACAAGGAAAAATAAAAAAATAGGTTAATAAGATGACGACTGCAAACCGACAATGGTTGACTAAAATTGGTGCCGGATAGTAGAACAGGAGCTTCGTGCCGTAGGCTTCCTCACTGCCAACGTTTCACAGTGACTCAAGATGCTTCCCATCTCTGTGGCCTCCATAGAAAAAGTATGTATAAAGAATAAAAACACCTAAAAATTAAAAAATATAAATTGTGCGTTTCTCATTCTCAAGCTTCGCTCTCTATTTTGAAGTTTCTTTATTATACATCTATTTTTCAGCCATCAGTACCGATCTCACAACCGGTCCAAAATCTCGGCATGGCGCTGCAACACGCCACGCTTGACACCCAAACCTTCCCCAATTTCAACAATCCAGGTATGACAGTTTTTTTTATTCTGAAAAAACAATTGAGTAGTTCGCGATTCCTATTTTGGGCGCAATTTTCCTAAAAGCTATTGTCGTCTTCGTGTAGTTCCGATATTTGTAAGACGACAGATGTTGCTTTTACAGATCTCTTCTCGTTTCAACCGAACTCGTTACTGCAATATCCGATGTTGTCGTCGTTTGGACGAAATCCCCAGATGAATGCGGTACAGGCTTGATTTTCCATGCACGTCTATTTTTTATTGTTTTTTTGCTCTGGATGTCGGGAGTGGAGCGATCACTAAACATCCGGCTGAATGTGCGTGTCAGCTTCCACGCCATTTCATCAGTGAAGCTTTCATTGGGATCTGGCTTATTCTGCACGGCGCATCCTCACTAGCTGCACGGAGCGTGAGAGTTGCGTGCCATAGTGATTTTCCATGCACGTCTTTTTTTATTGTTTTTTTGCTCTGGATGTCGGGAGTGGAGCGATCACTAAACATTCGGCTGAATGTGCGCGGCAGCTTCCACGCCATTTCATCAGAGAGACTTTCAACGGGATCTGGCTTATTCTGCATGGCGCATCCTCACTAGCTGCACAGAGCGCGAGAGTTGTGTGCCATAGTGATTTTCCATGCACGTCTATTTTTTATTGTTTTTTTTTTTTGCTATGGATGTCGGGAGTGGAACGATCACTAAACATCCGGCTGAATGTGCCCGGCAGCTTCCACGCCATTTCATCAGAGAAGCTTTCATCGGGATCTGGCCTATTCTGCACGGCGCATCCTCACTAGCTGCACAGAGCGTGAGAGTTGTGTGCCATAGCGATTTTCCATGCACGTCTTTTTTTATTGTTTTTTTGCTCTGGATGTCGGGAGTGGAGCGATCACTAAACATTCGGCTGAATGTGCGCGGCAGCTTCCACGCCATTTCATCAGAGAGACTTTCAACGGGATCTGGCTTATTCTGCATGGCGCATCCTCACTAGCTGCACAGAGCGCGAGAGTTGTGTGCCATAGTGATTTTCCATGCACGTCTATTTTTTATTGTTTTTTTGCTATGGATGTCGGGAGTGGAACGATCACTAAACATCCGGCTGAATGTGCCCGGCAGCTTCCACGCCATTTCATCAGAGAAGCTTTCATCGGGATCTGGCCTATTCTGCACGGCGCATCCTCACTAGCTGCACAGAGCATGAGAGTTGTGTGCCATGTTCTAGGAGAAGGACCTCAATCTGTCATCGATAGGGATTCGTGCAGTTTCCATGCTTTCCTTCGTTTTTTCCTTCCTTTCTTCTCTTCTGTTTTGGTTTTCATCCATTTTTCTCTTCTCTACCTTTCATGTGACCACTCAGCGAGGTAGTGAGGCGTTCATCTAATGCATATCAGCTTGTCCTGAGGCGAGGACTACTAAACTACTGCCCTTCGCTGTTAAGCTGGACGGACTAGCTGGATGCCCTTTACGCCTTCATTTGGTGAAAACTCGACCGCTTCAACTAATTCGTGAAAAAAGAGGTTGTGGTCCCGCTGTCTTCATCGAGATCCATCTCTAGGATCCAAAACTGTTTTGGAAACGGATAAAATTTAAAAATGTTGTTTTCTGTAACTTTTATCCAAGACGAATCGCCCCGTAGAAAAGCTACAGAGAATTAAGTTTTGGAGCTTTCAAAAATATGAAAAATACTTGTAAAGGTAAAGGTAAAGATGCCGGCGTTGATCAGTCCCCTCAGGACGCGCCGCCGCATTCGTGTTCCATTCAAGTCGTAGAGGCTTGGTGAATGCGTATTTGGCCGGTACAATGAACTACGGGGGCCAGCCGCTATACTAGGTCAGTGTCTTTACCTTCCCAGACAAGTCTGGTACCAATTTACCCGACCCCGGAGGGATGGAGGGCTTGGTTAGCCCGGGCCGGGATCGATAGCTCGACCGTGCAGGTGTCAGCAGCGCTTCCTACCACTGTACCACGCGGGCCCGAAAAATACTTGTAGGTGTAAGAACTGTCCAGCGGGGATACGAAAAAAACTGTTTAGTTAATTAGGATAAGGAAAAGGGCAGGTGTATCAGGGAGGCTGTAGATTACCCAGTATCTCTTTGTACCGACTTTCTTGGAATGCGCCACGCATCCGACCTCCAATTGTAGAGGCTCTTTGTTTGAGCAGTTGTCTGCAATGAAACCCAGGTTTTGCTGCTCTCAGCTTCAAATTGAACCTCGGCCGTACCAACGGGAAGCGCCAGGCCCGCAGGAGTGATGTCCTTGTCCACAGTATCGGTTATCTCCACCATCTCGTCCGTGACTCCATTAAGCGGCAAGAAGTGCAGCCACTATCTCCTATTTCATCGATCATCACTGTTGGAAGTCGACTGAAATGAGCATAAGCTTGCAAATTCTGCTTGGCTGTTAACTTAGCTGCTGGCCCTGGGGATTAATTAGTGGTACGGTCGGTCCTGAACAATTAGAGAAACACTGTTAATAGAATAGATAAATAGAGATATTAGTGCGATTCGTCAACAGAAGTTGTAAGGTTTACGAATGGGCACCAATTTTAGCCACTCTCCAGTCATACTGTATGTCTTGTTTGATAGTTCTCTTTAGAAGTTCAAGAGGCTCAAGCTTTTCCTGAGTTTTTTGTGGAAAAGGTATCGTAGCGTCTTTTTTGTTTTTTTGCGAATTTTCCGGTATAATATTTTTTGGAAGTCTGGTGATATGTATATCGGAGACTGTTCACAAGGCTGTGTTGTAGTTCACCCAGTCTTAGAGATATTAAGAGCTCAGTTGCTCTCAGATGTAGATAGACCCACTGCAGATGGGTAATCTGAAGGTCTCGCAAACTCACTTATTCAAAATTTTGAAATTTTAATTCATTGTAATACTCTAAATACCAAGCAGTCGTTTCCGTATCGCTGTTATCGCTTCCAGTCCTATTTTGCCTCGGGCTGTGTTATTCTATTTTTGTAATTCCTTGACTGGTTTTTTGCTCTGAATCTCGTTGTCGTCTCGTTCTATACCTTATCATCGACCCTTCTTCGTCTCGTCCTTGATCATTCTTCCATTCCATTTTTCACTCTGCTTCGGGTCCCTTACCTCCTTCTCATTTAAGTTCTCTTACTAATCCGTTGGGCACGCATCGTGTAATGGTGAGAGACGCTACTATCACTGGCACGGTCTAGCGATCAATCCTCACCTTGGCAAACCAAGATTTCTGTCGGTAAATTGACACCAGACATGTCTGGCAAGGTAGAAACACTGTCTTGGCACGCCAACTGGACCCCGTAAGTTACTTTATAGGGCAAACATTTATAAAGCCTCTACGATTCTGAATGGCTGACAAGTGCATGGCACGTCCTTAGGATAGTGATAAACTCGTCCACTTTACTCTTATCTTTCTATAAACGAGGCGGAAGTAGAATCGACGGATGTTCAAAGTAATTGATAGCCAGCCTTCCGTTCTTTCTATTTGTGTTGTTTATTACAGTCAACGTGACAATAAAACAAGAGACTATAAAACGAGACCTATAGGTTTTGTAGCGCAAATCGAAAGAGAATAACAACGGTTTAGTTACGCAGTTTAGCTAGGCATGGCAATGATGCGGTCCACAAAAAGCTCGGTGGAAAGGCCTTTGACCACTAACTAGTGGCTAAACGAGAAATCATTAGTCAGCTCTTTTAGTAGAAAAATTACGAATATGAAAAAGAAACACTTATACGAATACGGCCAATCAATATCTTGCGCACCATCGCAATATCCGGAGCCTCTCTTCTAGATTCTAGGGTTTGCAAGCCCAGGATTACACTACGTTCATTCCTACCAGGTATGCTTCTGCAATCATAGTCTCCAGTCCTTAAAAGGGCTCTTCTGGTGAAGGAGGACCGAACTCCCTCCAACAATTCGTAGGCTTGTCTTCCGGACCAGGTCACAGAGGGTCGCGTAGTGCAGTAGGGACTGTAATTTGTATTTTTTCGCATTTGTATTTGGTTTTTAAGCACGTCTATGATAGGCGTAGATGAATAAATAAATATTCTAGAACGGTACGCGACGGGGGTTCTCGCTTCCGATGGATCAACTCCAGCGCTATTACCTTTATCTCTCGTTAGTGCATTCTCTGCATCCTGGAATCACGTAATCACGTTCACACGCATCCACTCATAGAACGTTCACTTCGTGCGGAAAAGCAGCCGTTTTTCGTGACGCAAAATCGAGCATCTAGTGCAGCTGTACTAGCTGAAAGGACACCACCCGTCCGCCCTCTCGCACTAACAACTGACGTTTTCATTGTGAAACAGCGGAGCGAAATGTTTACATAAACACGGCTGGAAGTGTAAAAAGTTGATAACAACAGGGGATTTCATAGGTTTCGGGAGGATTAGAACGTAAATGTAACGTTAAAGGTGAAGGTAAAGGTAAATGTCATCCCAGATCAGTCCTCTAAGGAAGCGCCACCGCATTCGTCAGAATCGTAGAGGCATGGTGAATGGGTATTTAACCTATACATTGACTTATGGGGGCCAGCCGCTCTACCAAGTCAGTGTTTTACCTTCCCAGAAAAGTCTGGTACCAATATACCGGACCCCGGAGATATAGAAGGCTCAGTTAGCCCAGGCGGAGATCGATTCGACTGTGCTGGTGTCAGCAGCGCCTCTTACCACTGTACCTAACACGGGCGCCAATGGTTCAAAGACCATAGTGCATAGCTTGCGGTTCGAACAAATTTTGATTCTGGTACTCTCTGAGCTGAACTTTCAACCACTAAAGTGCAAGGAGTATTTTTGTGGAGGCGGTGCCGCCCCCTCCTCTGCCTCCTCGTCTAAGCTTATTGTGACCGCATTGGGATCGTCTCCAAGACCTCACGCAGAGTTCAACCCTCTCGACCCTTTCCAGGATTCCAGAATCCTCCTGGAACTCGAGAAATCCAACAATTCAGAATCTTGGGACACCTTGGCCACTGTCTTTCTCCCATAACTGAATGTCAACAATGGCTCTGGCTATGATCACCCCGTATCAGACGAGGAATACGGTATGTCGATGTATTATTTGAGGATTAAGCAGCCACCATCAGTTCACCCTTTTCATTCCTAGTCCTTTGAGTCTGCGCCGTGCATTCGTTAAGAGCAGAATAAATACCATAAATTTTCTGGGTCTCCCCCATTTCATCTGCGGAAAAACTGCCTCTATATTCGTTCTGTAGTTCCACTTTTCACGTAACCTTTCTGCTTTTGACAATTACAGTGAGTAACTGAAGCAGCTTTCCTTAATACGGTTCTCATCCGATGTCTCATAGTGACGAGGACATTAAAAGATTTCCCTGGCTGTTTCTCTGGTACTGTATTTTCGTTGAGCTTTCTTTACGTTCAGCTCAGAGAGCACCAGAATCGGAAGTTCTTCGAAGTCAAGCTATGCACTATGGTCTCAGAACCACTAAGGGGCGCTCGTGGTACAGCGGTAAGAGACGCTGCTGACACCAGCACAGTCGAGTGCACGATCCCCGCCTGGGCTAACCAAGACTTTCATCCCTCCGGGGTTGGGTTAACTGGTACCAGACTTGCCTGAGGAGGTAATGACACTGAATTGAGGTAGCGGCTGGCCCCCGCAAGTCATTGTATCGGTCAAATACCCATTCACCGTGCCTCTACAATTCTGAATGGAACACGAATGCGGCGGCGTGTCCTTAGAGGACTGATCTGGGATAACCTTTACCTTTACCTTCATCTTAAGTGACGATCTGCTTTTCGAACATTATATAGTTTTTATCCTCAAAGCCTGTACCAGTATAAGTAAAATCTGACAGAAATGCAGTCCGTAACGTTTTTCTCGTCGATTGCTGCTTTAAAGTGCCACCGCTTGGCTGTCCAGCCTCGTTTTAGTCGGCTCCTGTGAAATGCAGCTGTCATAAGCGTCGAGTTGTAATCGTAGGGTATTTTTCGGCTGAAAAACGTAACGAAGCCGGCGTTTTTTTTCGCGATCACTCGCGTAAATTGGCTAATGGAAGGTCCATCCTTGACGGATGGACGTTTTCGATTCAAATACACTGCTGGACGACTGCCGATGCTGCTGTTCAGGGTGACTTTTGCACTTTCCGGCTGACCGACTGGCCAACACCATTATTCGTCGTCCGCTAGGGGTAGGGTAGTGGACACGAGGCGAGTCGACCGACCGACCGAACGGGTGCTAACCTATTTTTTTCTCGGACGCGCTCCGCTCGTCCTCCATTCTTTACGAGCCTTAAAATCGTGTCTTTGTCCGTTGGACTCTACCAAGCGTGGTTTTTTTCTGCTGAATTTATCTGGCATGCAATCCATCAGATGTGTCACACAGCAGACGAAGCGAAACCAGGCAACGTAATTGACGCCGAACAGTGAAATCTGTGCTCCGCGGCCCGCCTTCACCGTTTTTTTTTGCTTTGAAATTCGTATCGACCATCGCCTAACGATCTTTCCGTGTTGTCGATTTCTTCCGTGCTTTTTTTCTCGCTTTTCTTTTTCAACTCGCTAGGCTTACAAGAACCCTGAACCTTTCTTAACCTCAGGAATGGCATGATTTCGTGTAGCGGAAGGCCTCGAAGCCTTTTACTAATTATTGCTGTTCTTCAGCATTGTAAGGAAAACAAACCCAGTGCTGCTTTTACCGACGTTTCCTAACCGGTCACTTTTCAAGTAGAATATTTATTTATTTATTTATTTATCTATTTATGCAGGCGCGCAACTGAAAAGGCGGATGACGATATATCGTGCATAACCTACTGCAGTCAGAAATACGGTTAAGAATAAATAAAAAGAATAAACAAAAAACAAAAAAAACAATCGGCGTGATGCTAGAAATGTGATGTTCAAACAACTATATATGACTAATGACGGTGATTTTATTACCGTTTTCTCCTTCTAACAGAGAAATCAAGGCGAGCATTATGATCTTCCCTAGCACGGTATTAATTTTTTCATGTAGTTTTTCCTCCTTTTTCCCATATTTTAAGATAGCCTTTTCGCCATCTTTGACCCACGGGCAAATTTGCACCAGAAAGGGGCGGGGCTTGTTACAAATTGCGTGGGCTGAGGGGTGATCTCTGGTGATATCGAGTTAGAAGGCGACTACCTGAGAAATTTCTCTGAGAAATTAAGTCGATTGAAGTGTTGCTCCACCCATTTTTGGTTCGATTTTGTCCTCGACTCTCAAAGTGAAGTTTTGCAAGTATTGAGTTGTTTCAAAAACAAAGCATTGTTCAGCTGGTTATGTAGCTGTAAAATGTCGCTATTAAAAAGAGCCTTTTTTAGGCGACGTTTTTATTTGTTGTTTTTCAGCCTAAATTAAATTTGGTCTAAAATTTATTCTCGGAGCCATTAGTTTCCCGATTAGTTTCTCCCATCAATTCGTTTCTCTGTGCTGGTTTAGGTGGAATTCTGTTCAGTTTTTTCCGGGCTTGCTCAAATAATACAGAAGCAAAGCAAATAATGTCTGAGTCTCGTAGACGGCTAACATTGGTGGGTGTACAGTTTTGCTTCAGGGTATTACTCGATTAGAGCTTCTCCTGTGAACTTGCTCATGACTTTCTTGTTTTCTGCATAATTGCCCATCTTCACTCTACATTTACCCCTTTTTTCCGGAAAATTGCATTCTGTTCTTGGGAAAAAGTCATTTGAAGACTATGCAACTTCTTAAAACCGCGTATCGAAGCAAAGGATTGGGTGAAATTTTCGATGAACGCCTCCTTTAGCTGCCACAGCTCGCTGATTTTTCATTCACAGCACCTCAAGGCCAATCTAAGAAGATAAAGCTGAAGTAAAAATGATTGATCGCCTCCGAAAGTTGTCGTTCGATTGACCGATTTATGACGGTGGTCGGTGATCGATGCACTTCGTCGCGGCTGATGATCTTCAACCTATTTTTTGTCCACTACGCCTATCATCGCGCGTTTCAAAATAGTTCAATGTAGCAGAGCGGCCCGACGAGAAAAAACCCGACGAAAAACGTGTACTCCGTGGGAACAGCGGCCCGCGTACAGGCGGAAAAAGCACAGCGACCACCCAGGACAGTATTTTATTTATTCTATTTATATTATATTTTTATATTATTTATTCTTATTATTCTATTTTATTTATTTAATTTATTAATATAACTTTTTACGCCATTAAAGGGAGAAATGTCACCTGACTTCAACTGCCAAAGTCTTACAGCGCGAGTGACATCAAGAGCTTACAGATGTAGACAACAATTTCCACGGCTAACTTTTTCTCTCCGTTCTATACAGCATTAAAGGGCCCGCGTTGTACAGCGGTTAGAGGCGCTGCTGACACCCGCACGGTTGAGCGATCGATCCCGGCCCGGGGGTCTGGTAAATTGGTACCAGACTTGTCTCGGAAGGTAAAGACACTGACCTGGTATAGCGGCTGGCCCCCGCAGGTCATTGTATATACCAAATACGCATTCACTATGCCTCTACGATTCTGAATGGAACACGAACGTCACTGCACCTTCACCTTTACCTTTACCTATACGGCACTTGGCTTAGTGTTACAGTTGCGAAGGTGACTTTTCTGTAGTATTATATTAAGTACGATTTGCACTTATTCTTATTGTTCTCGCCTCCATCTATCGAAATTAGCTTATTATCGTGGCTCTCCTTTTTCGTTCAATCCTCTGCGTCTCTGACCATAACTAGCTGCGAAGGACTATACTCCAGCGTTGAGAGCCGCGCGCTGTGCTCGTGTCACAAAACTGGGCTCACATAAAAGAGAATGCCTGGAGGCAATTGATTTAGCCACTCTATTGGTGAACAAAAAATAAGTACTCTTCATATGAAACCTTTGTATACTTTACCTTATCAGCCTTAAATTTAGAAAATCTATCTTTATCTTTATATAAAAAACACGGAAGTAGGGCAGGTGGATGTTGCGTAGTTGATGATTTCTTCCGTAATTAGCGAGGCCTCACTGACGATGTTGACCCCGTGGGATCGTCTTCCGGGTCAGGCCACAGAGGTCCCCTCTGAATACCCAATTTTAAAAGTATTAATTAAGGTTTTGACTATGTTTTGAGCTTTCTTTCATTTTTCTGACTCTACTGTTGGACTCATTGTGTGTCTAGTGCTTGAACAAGACCGTAGTATGTGTCTGGACTTTGCAACATTTTTTCCTTTTTCCTACTATTCCACCAAAGCTTACTTTTCATAGAGAATGTCCAGTGGACAAGATGACCGATAAATTTCATCCTTTACCCACGCCTTTTTATCTTATTTTATTTCTTGTGTCCGTGGTAAGGTGTATCCGGGCCAACTACTCCTGGCCGTTTCCCGAATTCAGCCGCTACCTATGCTTCTCTTCGTAAAGCTATAAAGGTAATTTTCCACCATAACTCCTCCCGATTCGAGAATATTCTCCAGCAACCAAATTCACTCCATTCCCTCACGAAAAAGCGATTCGTGTCTTTGTGAAACACTCGCGGCGTCGCACCCATCACCAGCGCCACTCGCACCTGAACGAGTTCGCCGAGCGTTTTTTCCATCAACTCCAGGAAAATCGCGCTGCCCAGCTCTTGGAACCTGTTCCATCTATCCATCTACAAGCGTTTTTTGAGCGTCTTTCGTCTCTCAGAGAGCACGATGTGATTGCCGGCTCGTCGTGAAAATAGCCCGATTGATTGGCCCCATCGTGCTTAAGATCTTCAGATTTCCACCTGGATCTTGAGTCATCGTGGGCAAACCGGATGGTAACCCTGGGAGTTATCGCGGTTATACCGCTGATCACAATTCATTCGTGGGCTAAATTCGAGGTAAATTTCCGCGGTATCATGTGTATCGGCACACGAAAATGGTCGGGTGCGAGGTGTCGGTTGAACGCGCCGCGGAGTGGGATGGCCCTATTCTCGCGATACTTCATTAGTTGAGAACGGGTTTAGCTATATTGTGCCGATACCCGTCATGAATTTAGGCCCTGGTGTTACCTCAGTTGAAGCCCTATCTCCGATACTTCATTAGTTGAGCGGGTAGCAGATGCGAAACTGCCCAAACCGAGTATCCATCACCTTCCGTGTATCGGATAATTCACGGGCGTGACCTGGTATCGGATACTCCACTGGCTCGACAGAGTAGCAAATACCTAACTTCCGCGGTCCAGTTTCGGACACCTACCTGTCTTGGCCGTGTCTCGGATACTTCACTGGCTCGACCTGATATCGTATACATCTTTAGTTGGATGGTTTCCGGCCACGTCACGGGCGTGGCCGGGTATAGGATACCTAACTGGCGTGGCCGGGCATCGGATACCTCACTGACGTGGCCTGGTATTGGATACTGTCTGGTATCGGATGTCCTATAGTAGTGGCCTCCGATTTGTCATTTTCCTTGCTTATCCCGATCTTCATGACGAACCGTGCTGATTTTAACTTGAACCGGCTTTGAAACCTGGATGGACTCGGACAACTGGCACGCGGCCAGATTTCTCTCCCCGCCCTCCTCCGCGTGCCAGTTGTCCGAGTCCATCAAGCTCAGCTTTCCCCTGGCACTATTTGCCGAAAAGTGCAAGTTGTTGATTACTCGACAGCTCGTTGACGTTGGTGCCGGCCAGCCGAAGTACATCCGATGGGCGGAACCGCACATGAACAACTTGTTTGCACCACTTGGGCTCCATAGAACAATCAGTGACATACCAAAAGAGGAATGAGTAGGACTCCTTAATGGAGTTCCTCTTCCGCCTACTCCGCTCCCTTTCATTCTGGGCATTGATCGGCCGGCGATTGAAATGCACTTTGAACGGCGTTCGTTCGCCCTAATAGACCAGCGCCACACCAAATCGGCGAGAGAACACGGTGGTCTAAATTCGAACCGGAGCCGGCAGCGGGTCACTGGGCCGAACTCGAATCATTCTATCCGGAAAGAGGAGAGAAAGAGAGTCGGTGAAAAAAAAAACAATTTCTCTGAGAAAAACCTTAATTCGATGCACAACTGACTAGTAGCAGTGCAGTTTAGCCAGAAAACTACCTGTTTATAAGAAAACCAGCCATTCAACAGCGTGCAGGCCGCCATATGAACTAATAAATAGTAGGAAACATATATAAAACATTTATAATAACAAATAGAACGAAAACAAAAAGCATGCAGCAAAAGACGCCGAGGAACTGATGAAATACGTCACTGGGAGTACGGTGACGGGCAATCGCGGCGGGACCCTAGAGTTGACAAACAGACATCGTGGTTTCGCTTACTTGTTAGTAGGATTATCAAAATTCCTTATCATTAGAGTTCTTATTCCAGTTGTCCAAGAACTAGAATGCAATTTTCAAGCAATATAAAGATTTCTGTAGTTTCCGTTGTGCTCCGCGCGCGGAGGAGTTGTGAGTGGCGGTACCAGATTTGTGTCAAGGCTTGATGACTGGCGAGTCTTTTGTGATGATGAAGTGACTCTTAGGGGCCTTACAGACCAGACGACAAAAAATTGTGCGACGAATTCGTGGCGGTGAATAAACGACTCGCTTGGACAACGTCGCCGTGCGCATGATCCGTTCATTAACTCATTCTGCATTGAAGTTGTAAAAATACTATCCTTTCAAAAGCGGAGCCTCACCTTGCAACATTTCGGCGTTTTTCTTCGCTATCAAACAAATAAGAACGCGAATCAATAATTAACGCATTTGACAACGCACGGTTGATTCGTCGCGGTCAAATTGCGCCTTCCATCCTTCGGGTGTCGGGTAAATTGGCACAAGTCTTGTCTGAGAAGGTAAAAACAATGCCTTGGTATAGCGGCTGCCCCCGTAAGTCATTCTATAGGTCAAACACCCATCCACCGTCCCTCTATGATTCTGAAATAAACGACTCGCTCGCAACGCGCCGCAGCGACATGATCCGTTCGTTAACCCATTCTGCATTGAAGTTGTAGAAACTACAATTCATCTAAGAGGGCTTTACCTCGCAATATTTCAGCGTTTTTCTTTGTTATCAAACAAATAAAACACCGAAACACAGGCGGTGCTCAGCTAAAAGTTTGCACATCCTTTTTGTTTTGTTTGCAACTTCAAATCATCTCAGCGTATTCTTCGGAGGATTATCGATTACGCTACAGCTGATCGCTCTCCATTTTTCCTCTACTTTTCTGTCCATTCTCTCGCCCATCTTTCCAATTTCAAGGGCTAAGATGATCAATTAGGCTTGTAATTTGATCTATTTTTTAAGTCTATACCTGCTTGTATTATGAGAATATTACCAGTGAACTCTGCATGGAAGTTCAGCGTTTTCTTTACCAGATTAGAAACAGCTTCCAGTACCCTTTTTGTACCTCATACGGGCTTGTTTGCTGCTCGATAAGGAGCGAGGTAAAGTCTACGAAGTATAATATTGCTGTACATGGGGGCTTGATAAGAGACTACTATGACGACAGCAGTCGATACTTCCACAATTAACCCCACACAAAAAATCAGTGATAACGATTGCGAAATGGCAGCTCTATTCGGACTGCTAGTAATTAAAATTTCGCCTTTTTCAAAGCGCTCCAAAGTGCCTTATGATCAACTCTAGCCCAAAAATGCAAGTTTTCAGAGGCTTTTCGAGGCCTATCTGACTATGTATCAAGTGTGTCATAGGCCCTGGAGAGTCTCTGAGCCCCTCGTGCTCATTCCAATCGGTCCAGAGCCGAACGAGAGTGCGAAACGAGGGCATCGAAATGATGTTTCGTGCCGGTCCGTCCAAGTGAGGATCGCGCACAACACTCACATCACCGAGCTGGCGACTCTTTCGGCTTTGTTTGAGCTGTGAATCATCCTCAGCCAGCGAATTTTGGGGAGAAAAAAAACGAGAAGGACTACGATTCATCTATTCTATTACCTAAGTATTTACGCGTTTAATCACTCAAGGGTAACGCGGTCGGCGATAACCAGTCCCTGAGGGCTCGTTTAAACGCCGCGCGGCGAAAATGCAAAATCGAAGCGCAGTCAATAATTAACGTCATTGATCGAATTCGCTCGTTAGTGGCGCAGTCCGGTAGTCGCCTAAGCCGCGTCCAAACAAAAAAATAGGTATATAATCACATAGGGAAGAAATTGAACGAAAAAAATGAATTTCGTCGAAATGTCCTTTGATAAGGAATAGCTGCCGTCTAGAAACCCGAACCCGAAAGAAACCCCTATGAGGCGCCACCGGACTGCGCCACTAATACAAAGGAGCAAATTCGATCAAGGATGTTAATAATTGTTTGCGCTTCAATTCTGCATTTCAGCGTCTAAGCGAACCCTGAGGGCACGCCATGCATTCTACCTCCGTTCAGAGTGGAAGGGACTAGGTGATTGGGTGATCTACTTACTCATCTCTTTGAGCATGGATGTGCCTCAGTGGTAAGTTGAAGGACTTCAGAAGACTAGGCCTATATCTTCCTACTACAGCTTTTATTCTTTTTTTTATTTTTTGTCCAGAGACGAGAAAATTGCCCTGCTTGTGTCACCAATCGCCGTTATCGCCGGCTACCTACTAGTGTGCTTCGTTCGAACAGTTTCTGATAAGCCATCTATTGTTAGAAGTGGTCGAGCTCCACCAGTAAAAAGTGAAGGTAAAGGTAAAGGTGCCGGCGTTAATCCCTAATCGTAAGGACGCGCCGCCGCATTCGTGTTCCATTCAAGTCGTAGAGGCATATTGAATGCGTATTTGACCAATATAATGACTTGCGGAGGTCAACCGCTATACGCTTTTATTCATTGTCTTTAGTTTTTTTGTCTAGAGCCCAGACAAGTCTTGGTCACCAATCGCCGTTATCGCCGGCTACCTACTAGTGTGCTTCGTTCGAACAGTTTCTGATAAGCCATCTATTGTTAGAAGTGGTCGAGCTCCACTATTATAGTACACCATGAAAACTTCCTGGTAAAACGCTATCCGAGTATTTTTTTTAGGATTTGATCAGCGAGGTGAAGTCTACGAGGTATAATGTTTAAGGAGGTAAAGTAGGTAATAATTAGTTGAATGACTCATATATTTGGAGATGCTAGGTTATTCGCAAAACACTGACATCGAACAGGAATTGAACCCACGTCTTTTTTTCCGGCAGACTGCACTAACCACTGTGCTGTAATAATTACTTCCGTCCCTGGTGCAGTGTTAAGAGGCGCTAATTCACCCGTGTGGTCGAGCGATCAATCCTCGTCCAGGCTAATGAATCCTTTTATTCCTCCGGGTTCGGTTAAATTGGCACCGAACTTATCTGGGAGGGCAAAGACACTGACATGAACGGTGGCTGACCCCTGTAATTCATTGTATAGACCAAATACGCATTCATCACGCCTGTACGACATTGAATGGGAGACAGGTGCGTGGCGCAATCTCGGGGTGTCATCAATGCCGTCCACTTTACCTTTGCCTTTATGTAAAAGACGCGGAACTAAATAGAACCGGAATATGTTTCATAGCTAAATAATAATTACTTCATTGATTATCGAGGCCCCATTAACGAGGTTGAGGCCGTGGGCTCGTTAGTCGTGTTGTGTTAAGGACCCGCACTTCAAGCCCAAATTTTTAGATTTTCGCAGTTTTTTATCCATAATATTATTCCACTTTATTTTTTAGAATTGAATGTACTTTAGAATCGAATTGGGCATTACACGATTTGTATCTAGTCTGTAGATGCAATGAATTCTCCATACCTAGGAGAAATCTGTTGGACGAGTTTTCCGTATTCCACTGAATACTGACTAATCTAATATTCTAATACTTTTAAAGACCTGAAGCAGAATATAGCTCGTCCACAACTACCACACCACGTACGTTCCCACAGGCACACCACTAATGTGGGCGTGGCTACCGGCACTTTTTGGATGAAATCATCATAGAATGATCAGTAAACAGCGGTTGATATCAAGGGCGGAGTTGACGTAGCTTATAATTGCTGAAAAAAAGTAAGAAAAAATTGGAAAAAGTAGAAATAGATGGAAGGACAAGGCAGAGGAGGAATGTGGCATAGGGAAGGAGGGATAGTTAGGCGACAGAGTATGTACATACATATATTTCCGGACCACTTACTGCACGGCTATTAAAACTTGCAAGGTCCCCGATGTCCTCATGTGGGCTCCGGAGCTCAGAGGGCCGATGACTGCTCCAGGTTCCGGTTGCACTTTTGAAGTGTGTTCATGTGCCTGGACGTACCACCACGCTGTCTTCCACAACGGAGCCCTTTGCTCCGATCACGCTCAACTTGAGCCCCGCCAGGTCCCAACCTCCTACATATCTGGCTCCTATCGGCCGGCATCTTCATCCGATGCCGTCGACTCAATGCCGACTGCCAGTATCCTTCGACCCGCTGCTACATTCTGATCCACGGTGAGTTGCTTTTGTGGATAGGTAAACTGGAAAATAGCAAATTTTTGTTGGACTGTGAAACAACAAAAAATTTGCTTTTTTTTCTAGTCCCGATTGGAAAGACAGATGAATTTCATGAGATTTATCATTTTGAGGTCAAAATATCCTACTATTGAGTAAGCAGAACCACGGTGTCTGTTTGTCAACTCTAGGGTCCCGCCGCGATTGCCCGTTACCGTACTCCCAGTGACGTACATATTTCATCAGTTCCTCGCCGTCTTTTGCTGCATGCTTTTTTCCTTTTCGTTTTATTTGTTATTATAAATATTTTGTATATGTTTCCTACTATTCATTAGTTCATTTTGCGGCCTGCAGGCTGCTGAATGGCTGATGCTAATTTATAAGAAGCTCTTGTGTGAATGGAGTCGCATGTGCCCACGTTTTCTTGCGTGCGCTGTGAACCAGAACCCTTGGAGTGCGCCACGCATTTGTCTTGCGGTCCGGATTGTCATATCATTTCTGAGTGCCTTTTGTTCTACCATGAGCATATTGAGTCATTGCACGAATCGGAATGCCTTTTGAACATCTAACCTCCACAGTGTCTCCATCTGAGTAGGAGTCTAATGCGCTGCGCATCCTAAGAGGATTGATCAACGACCGGGCTTTCTTCTCTCTTAGTGTTTAATCCGGCGCTGTCGTTCAGTTCGTATGATCTTGTCACTTCCTTCAATGTACCGTTTCTATCTCCTCACATTTCCTTCGAGGTGCGTTCAACGCCCAGTCTAGACCTTTTTCTTTGAATTCTGACTATCTGTTCCTGATATGATCATTTATTCTGCTAAAGAAAAGTCTCCGAAGTAAGGGAATTGATCCTCGACCTCGACCTAGTCCATGGAGATACGCTTTTTCGTCACCACAGCGCCTTTTTTGGCTTACGGTTTTTTTAAATTATATCGCTATGATGATGTTGTGCGCTAAAGAGTTTCCGCGGAACTCATCGAATTACGTTGATTGTTTTGCGGTTTCTTTTTCAAACGAATAGAAGGACGCGACCATCGCATCAGTAGACGATACCCATGCAGTCAGACCACAGGTGTTGGTCCACAACAGATGGACGCCCACCGCCATCAGCAGCAGCACTAGTACGGGCAGCAGCATTCGTAGTACGCACACACATATAAAGAATCGCCAGAGGCTCGCACTTTGGCTGGCACAGTGAGGGGATGGCTGGAGTGGTGAGGAGGACGAGGAGAGGAGTCGTTGTCGTGACAGTCGGTACCCGGGCTAATCCACTGACCGACTGGCACCAGTTGCCCTGATGTGGTACGAGCTCGTTCCGGCGGCGGCCAGCTGCAGGCCACCCAGCCGGCCACTGGCCAGCAAGCAGAGCAGCGCCGGCCGCGTTTTTCAGCGTGGCGCCCGATCGTAAGTGCAGCAGCAGGCGGCGTTCGGGCCGGGCTGGGGGGTTCGCGCCGGCCGGCACCGGCGCGTGTCCGTCTCGGTCGCGCGAAAGTACAGGAAAAAATCGGTCCATCCGAGTGGCCGTCGCCAGAAAAACAGCCGCTGGATCGAAGTTTTTCATCATATGTGTGTGCGCGCGCGTCTGTGTGAAATATCGTGGCTGTACGTGTGTGGGGTGTCCGGGGAGGGGGGGGGGTAACGCCTCCGGAAAAAAATAGCCGCCGCCAACGACGACGACGCCGCCGCCGTCACTGACTACGGGCTGTGTCGTGGTGATCAGTAGAAGTCGTTCTTGTGTGCGATGCTGCTGCCCGGCCAGCCGTCGGGCCCATTTCGGCTGGCCCCAGAAGAGGAGACCACCTGAGCGAGGCTGCCGGCCGACAATGGTCCGTACGGCCCCGATTCTCGCCGCTCACGCTCAGTCTCCGGAGCTGCCGTCGACCAATGGTGCGCCAGCCGGATACGGTAGGTCGGAATGGCCCAGACCACCTCGACCTAGCTAGCAGACGTCTTGCTGCTGCTGCTGCTGCTGCTGCTGCTGTTGGCGGTGGTGCTGTTCCGACATTCGACCGACGCATGCTCCTCATGCTCATCGGGTGGGTTATTTGTCACATTTGTTTCATTTTGCTGTTTTGAAGTCGAAAAATGCCCTATCGCATGACTTTCTCCAGCTTGATCTCGCTGATGTCCATATTTTTTGTTTTTGGCCCCTTTTTCAGACTTCTTTTCTCCTTGCACCATTTTCATTGTCTGACTTGACACATTTCGACTCTATTTGCTAAGCAGAATTTTTCGTGAAAATTTGAGGGTTTTGTGGTCGAATTTTATGGAAGAATATAACATTTCATATAGAAAATTCATATATTCAAAGTTTTTGACAATGCGCATCTTCTCGCTACTTCTTGCAACTCTCCTTTCGTCTTGTTCCAATCCTTCTGCCCTATGAAGTGCCTGGAGAAATTTTCTGCTATTTATTTTATCAAAAGCGCGCCGTTTGACTGAATTATTTTTCTGTGGTGATTTTTCATGAATTTTCCGTGTTTTTTGTCGTATGGGGTTTCCTTCTGTGAGTCGGTATCGTGCTGACTGTCAAACCAGTTGAAAATTATTGTGATGAAATTACCCCACTCCTTTTTTTCCACGTTCTCTCATCTTTTTTGTTCCAGTTCTCTTCTTCACGTTCTGACTGAAGTCATCCGAGACCTGTTTCTCAGTGTGCTGGATGACTCATCCCGCTAACTTTCCGACACTTTGAGTTTCTTATCTGATTCTCATTTCATTTGAGAAGATTTCGAGCTGACGTTGAGAGATGGTCATATCCAGATTAGCTGGAGAGATCGATCAAGTGAACGAGGCTGTTTATTATGCTTGCTTAGTTATTTGTGAAAATGCTCGAAGTTCAAAAAAAAACAATCCGTTCACCCATAATTTGAAGTTGAGGGTACCGCGACAAGATTTTCTTTATTGTGAAACTGAACTTGTGAATCGACAAGCAGAAGAGAGTGCGGTAGATTTTAAAAATTGCAGGAAATTGTTGAGAAGACGGAATTTTCTGAAGGAAATGTGAAAATCGTTCCAGAAGGCAAAAAATATAGGATAGAAAGGGGAGAGCTAGATTCCAGCCGCAATTTTCTTGGAAGGAATATGTTTCTCAGAAGATCTGACAATCTATGAATACTAGAAAATCTCCACTATGCAAAGGAAATTCGGAAAAATTCCAATTCAAACGTGTCCTTAATCCTCGAATCTTTTTTATCATATATTAGGCTCGTCTTTCGAGGGTGGAATGTCAATGTTTCCAGCTTTCTAACGTTACCATTTAGTTTGACTAATAATAAACTCTTCGTTGCCGTTAAATTATTCATTAATAACTTAAACAAGATGGATATCAAACTCTTACCTTCTATTCTTGTCACCATTCGCGACATATTTTACTTTCTAGTTTCATTCATTCTGAGGGAATAAACGAATTCCCTAAAGTTTGGCTAGGTAGTTTTCGCCGCAAGTATTGAATGGTTAATTGCGGCTGTAAATAGCTGATTAACCTAAGGCTTCATCTGCAAATAATACGCAGTCTCATCTTCTTCATGTTTGCTGGGTTAATTTCGGTTCTTGCTACCCAAGGGTCTGGATTTTCCTTGGATAAATATGGTTAGGTAAGTAAATAATGATTAAGAGAAGACTTTCCAGTCAGTCACAGATTGGTTGCGACTGCCAATGATGGGAATCCACCTCTACGCTGATTATCCTAGGGGTGGGTTCTCCTTAGGCAAATAAGGCGCAGTCTTAACCTATTGGGGTTTGGCGGATTGATTGTGGCTGTCTCCCATAAGAGGTATATCTTTGGTCTGATCAATTTGGTAGTAAACTCATCAGTCAGCCTTTGGAGCCGAATAGTGGAGAAGCTATTGAGATGATATGATAAAATCATGGATAAGTGTAGCTATGAAGGCGAGCCTAAAAGTTCTACGAATCCTGTCGAGTAGTGTCATTTTAAGAGTGCTGGGTAACCCACTGGGTAACCATCTTATTCGCTTACACAACGACTGTTGTAGAAACTGGTAGGTAGAGTCGTCGACCTAGGTTCCCCTCTCTGGACCCATGACTGTCACCTCCACTCTTTCGGCTACAAATCCAGAACCAGGGCCATCATTAGTAAACCCCCGATAAATCCCGAGATATAACACGAATGGCGCGCAAACCGAGATTCGTGACTGCGCGCCGTGGTTTAATCGGGGTTTATCACCACTCTGTCACACCTCGCGATGAGGCGAGGTTTGGGAGACCTCGACGGTATCGAGCGGGTTTATCGCCGACGGGGTTTTGAAGACCGCTCGTCCATTCATGAATTTGGGCTCAGCTGTTCGCGCTAGGTCCACTCCATGGAATATTCCCCCGCCCGTCTAAACGAGTTCAACGCTTACCCATAGGGATACCTAGCACTGTTCAACGGTTACCCGTTGGGTTACCCATGTGTCTTCAACTAACTGTTGTGAACATGCTTCTCTGTGTGGTTGCATCGTCGTTTTGTGACTAGGTTTTCCGTAGTGTTAGCCGGGGCGTTTATAGCGCACCGCTGTATCCGTACAGTGCAACACCACCATTTTTTCTAGCATAAACACACACACACACTGGAGTGGGAGACACTCGACCATCACCACCACCAACAGCACCGTTCAGCCACTCTATGTACAACCACCCCATTGCACCCTTTATCCGGCAGTTTTCTTTAACCCAGTGGCTCCTCGAACCCCGTTCTGGAGCCATATAGAGCGTCCTCGTCATTGATTAGGGCTGGGTCTCTGCAGTTTTTTTCGTAGCTCGGTGATCCTTCCCTGCCAACGGCTCGCTAATGGGCCGTAACGTCGATGTCGTCTTGCAGCTGCTTCGGAAAATTGCTGGTTTGTGATGGTTTTCTAGGGGGTTTTCAGCGATTTCTGCGGAATTCTACAGGACGTGCGCGGTAGAGAGGTAGGAGGCGCTACTGACACCGGCACGGTTGAGCGATCCATCCCGCTTGAGCTGACCAAGCTTTCTATGCCTCCGGTGCTGACGTAAATTGGTATCATACCCGCCTGGGAAGGTAAAAAGCACTGACTTTGTATACGGCTGGACCTTGCAAGTCACTGTGTAGATCATTCACCATGCCTCTACGATTCTGAATGGGAAGCGAATGCGCTGCGCGTCCTTAGGGGACTGATTAACCTTTATCGTTAAGTTTTTGATAGCTCCGTGAAGGATGAACCCCTTGTCCCGATTTTCTCGTATATTGCCGAGCTCCAGAAGTGTTTGCCGATTGAGTTTCACTCCCTACACCTCTACCTTCTTTGTACTGTAGAATGTCCACCTCTTTTTATTCCCGATAGAAAAGCTACCATGACCAAAGGATCAATAAACTTGTAGTACGAAAATATTGACTACCCTAGTAGCGAGAGAATCGGCGGTTGAAGAGTATTTGTGGAGTCAGTGGAGTTGCAGGAGGTAAGGAACGTTAGGTAGGAAAGGTAGAAGTGTAAGGTAAAGGTAAAAGTAAAGGTGTCGGCGTTGATCAGTCCCTTGAGGACGCGCCGCCGCATTCGTGTTCCATTCAAGTCGTAGAGGCATAGTGAATGCGTATTTGGCCTATACAATGACCTGCGGGGGCCAGCCGCTATACCAGGTCAGTGTCTTTACCTTCCCCGACAAGTCTGGTACCCGACCCCGGAGGGATGGAAGGCTAGGCTAGCTCGGGCCGGGAGCGATCGCTCGACCGTGCGGGTGACAGCGACGCCTCTTACCACTATACCACGCGGGCCCTAAGAAGTGTAGAGAAAGCATTGTTGGAGTGAGGAGCCTTCTCCTAAGTACTGCTCCTTTTCCGTGAAGGTATTTTAGCAAAGCGTCCTTCGCCCCAAAATTTGTGAAGGTGCCCGTCACCTCCAACGGAAACTAGCAAAATTTAGTTCAGTTATTCAGCTATTTAGTTCGTTAGTTAGTGAGAAAGACTTCATACTATAGAAACTGATACTTTTCTCTGCCAAAGAGCTTAAGTTCTCGCGCCTAGGTGTCATTCGGCAACAGGAATTCTCCAGCCGTTAAAACTATCACTAATCGTCTCCATACCTGGTGTTCTTCTCTCGGTGCGGTGCCGTTGTGTGCATGTGTGTACATTTTCGTTTTTTCGGCGCTTTGTTCACAATTTCTTCTTCCATTTTCTTTTGTCATTTTTTACCATCACCGCCACCGGCACCGGCGAGGCATCGATTCTGCAAACATCCGCCCTCCGGCGAAATTTCCCGCACACCGTTCGTCATTCCGCATACGGAGTTGCCCCGAGTGAGATCTGGCCGTAACTGTACCTACTATATTTTTCTTAATTTTGCCACATTTTCTTCTTTTTCTGTTCGTTACTTCACTTACTCAAGCAAAGTAGTTGTGGAAGATTTTTGTGGGTTTTCTAACTCTCCTTTCTAGGTATCATGTTCGAGCTGCGAATCCCTGGGTTAGTAACAGAATTGGTTAACATCACTTACCTCTGTTCTGGTAACCTGCTTCATATCCTCTTAGAGCAGTGGTAAGAGGCGCTACTTCCAGCCGCGCGGTTAAGTGATCGATCCTCGTCCAGCCTAGCTAGGCGTTCCGTTCTTACTGGATTGGGTAAATTGGAACCAGCCGGGTTTGGTAAATTGAATAAACTGACTTGCTCGAAATCATTGTATAGGCCAAATATGCACTCACCATGCCTGTACGATTCTGAATGAAGTGCCTGGCGCATCCTCAAAGACTGCCGACGTCGACTAATCTACCTTTACCTTGAGGTAAAAGACGAGAAACTAGAACCTGAGTCAAGATTCATCATTGGTAAACCGCCGATAAACCCCGAGATATAGCCCGAACGGCGCCCTCTTTTGTTTACTTATCCTAAAATTCCTATGCTAATCGCAATCTCTCATCGACTCTGCCGACTGGTTCTGGCTGCCGCCGCGGTTTCGGAGACCGCTTGTTCTTTCATGAATCTGGGCCTTGGTGGCGGGTATTTTATAATTGGTAATTATTTCCTTGTAGTGAACGAGGCCCACTACCGAAGTTGACCTCGGGGGTAGTTGGTCCCCTGAGGTCAAAGGACCCGCTCCTAAAATCCAAACGTTGAAGTTTTCGCGGTTCTTCAGCTGAATAGCGTTGTTTCATCCGCACCCCCTTGAACAACCCCCGTGTAGTTCCACGTCAGACTTTATCGGCTGCGTATTGATTTTGCTAGGGCAGCCGGTGGGCAAAAAAGTTCTCATTTTTAGATATGTGAAAATTGAATAGTGTCCCGTTTTCACCGGTATGAAATTGATTTCTGTTACACTTGGCTGCTGGCGGACGAGTATACGAGAGAACTGGTAGCGGTTTTCGGGGGCATTTTGCAGATTTCCGTTGTCGTTTGCGTCCTTCAGAAACGAATTCGCAAACCGATGTATGCAAAAGTGCAACGCGGTGGCCGGCTTGAAAAAGCAGCGACAGTGATTTCGGGTGGAATCTCTTCGAAAATCGCCTCTGAACTGGTTCGTCGGCCACTTGAACGGTTCGATAACCGCTTTAGAGCGCGATTTGTGTTTCATCTAGAATTGTAGCGGTGTCGAGAGTGACAAAACAGTCCAGGGCCCAGATTCATCATTGGTAAACCCCCGATAAACCCCGATATATAGCCTGAACGGCGCCCACCTTTGTCTACTTATCCTGAACTTCCTATGTTAAACGCAATCTCTCATCGACTCTGCCGTCTGGGCCCAGATTCATCATTGGTAAACCCCCGATAAATCCCGAAATACACCCCGAGCGGCGCTCACCTTTATCTGGTTATCCTAAACTTCCTATGTTAAACGCAATCTCTCATCTTCTCTGCCGTCTGGCTCTGGCTGCACCGCCGTTTCGGATACCGCTCGTCCGTTCATGAATCTGGGCCCTGGCTTTGACTGCGCCGCGGTTTCGGAGACCGCTGGTTCGTTGATGAATCTGGGTCCAGGTCCAGGAGTATTGCTAGTTTTATTAGGAAAATTAGTCGCAGAAAGGGTATTGGTTGGTGACAGTTTCGTGAAGGATGCGCCATGCACTCTCCTTTCGTTCAGAATCGTAGAGACGTGGTGAATCAGCCTATACAATGACTTGCGTAGACATATCTACTTTGACGATCTCGAAGTGATGAAAATCCCTCGTCTTTTCTCAGTCATAGCCCCTCTTGGCGCCGCTGTCTGGTGATGATCAGCTTTATCGACCGAGTTTTTCCCTCCACGGAGCAAATCTTCTTAGGAAGATTTGTTCAGAATAAAGCTCTTTTCTTCTCCATGTCGTCCTTTTCTTTTTCTTCTCTGCCGAGGATTTTCCTCGAATGCATATCTCATCAGTCCACGGGCAGCCAGGCAGCGCCCGCTGGTGACAGACTTTCTCTTGCCCGGTGGTGTGTGTTGTCGCACAGCCGCCGTGTTCATTCTTTGCTCATTTGGTCGTAAACGCGGTGGAAAAAATTCCCAAAGCGCTACGGGGCGATACGTGCTGACCGGAGAATTTCCGTAGGGTGTTCGTGGAAGAGCCGGGTGCTATGTGGCAGTAGGCTTCACCGGTCATCAATTTTGTTCTTTTCGTATTTTCTCTTTTTCTAGGAGAAAAAGTGGCTTTTTGGAAGCTTCTCGCTCACTTTTGGTGGCAAAAGTACGTCTGTCCTTTGGAAATTGACAACTTGACTTCAATTTTCTGAAAAACGGGTAAAAAGGAGTTATCATCCCGCGACCCACGGCTAGCTCCGTTCCCGTTTTTTACTGTCTTATTTCTTTCAACAATTCTTATTTTTGTCGGTCTTTTCGAATGATAATTCTCTAAAAAATCTCCTAGCGTGTTTAACTGCTTCTGCCTTGAGCGCTGCTCCCGTCTTTTTAGACCCCGAATAATTGCTTCAACTGGGCGATCGACTTTTTCCCGAGTACTGCGTCACTGCCCCGACTCTTTACGCAGCAATTCAGCCCCATAGGAGCACTATTTACCTGCCAGGTGCTATATGTACCTTGCCGGATCAGCGAGACTTGGAGCGCCGGTCCTTCTCGGACGCTTTTTGCACGAGTTGTGCCGTGTTGCGGTCGGCCGCGTCGAAATTGTCGTTTTTCCAGTGTTTTTCTGGTGTCCGACACGGTTCTTTCTCTATCGGCTCGACTTTGGCGCGTTTTTGATTTCATGAAAAGCGCCAGATTCTTTCACTTTTTTCTGAGCATCATTGCGACTCGATTTTCTTCCACTTGGCTTGAATCGATTGCCTTTGACAGAACGAGCCGGACGGTTCAGGAAAACACACGGAAGGATGAGGAAGGTCCCTTTTTCCCAGCGGTTCTACTCAGCTTCTTGACTGGGTAAGGTAACATACCCATTGGATTGATTAGGGGATGCAGGCTGACGTGAGTAGTATATCATTGGTTACCTGATTAACCAACCCACGTTTAAGGAAAAACGAAAAAAATTGAAGTCCACAATATCCAAAAGTAGGAATTGCTGCGTAATCTGAGGAATTTTATACCATTCCCGGAGGTCCTCAGCAATGAAGATTGAATTTATAGGACTCTGTGGCTTCAGGAACAACTATGAATCGTGAAAACCGTAAATTCATATGAAATACCAATTACAAAAACGTTGAACTCATAGCAAATGCCACAATCATCCTCTTGAGATAGCTAAGGTATGTGTATGTAAAGGTAAGGTAAAAGGTACCCGTCCGAAAATGTTATCGAAGTTCTTCCCTTGGTTTTGATGGCCCCGCTCAGTAAATGTGGACGCTGATGGGAACAGCTCGTGGTAGGCTATCACTCTGTTCCACTACATTTATTTATTTATTTATTTTTACATCCTTAAACATGGATATGCTACTGAATAAGAAAAATGTGTTAGTTAAACAGAAATGCTGTTCAGATACGGAAAAACAACAACGTTTCGGAGAAAGTGGTATTAGTAACAATTTTCAAAAAAGAGGAGCTCCATCACTGATAATACTACATGCAATTTTTCGTTGAAAAAACGTCGATCAATAATGAATGTCAACCTCAGCTTTTCCGCTTTGATCGATACCGTTATCCTGGTATCGACAGGGCTTCATCTAGAGCTTAGTTGGGTCCCTTGCTCGTTCCTGGGTGGCCGTCCGTCGTTCCCCGGAGCGGGCGGCCGCTCGTCAGGACGCCGCTGCCGCTTCGCCATTCGCTACCGTAGCCTGCACTCGACACGTATCGCACTCTGTGGCTGTGTATAGGGGGAAGGCAGCCGGAGAAGGGAGGGAACAACGGTAGAGGAGAGACCGACAGGGACAGAGACTGCTGGAGAGAGCCACCCCGTAGGAGAGTGGTGGCTGGCTGATCGTCGGAGTGAGCGAGAGAGAGAGAGCGACTGAGCGAGTAACCGAGTGGTCACGTGTGTGCTGCTGCTCTTCAGCTGGCCCCGCGCGTTCGCCGCTTAAATCGAGTTCTTATCGATTTGAAGGTCCTTTACTGAATCCCCCCACATCCCCCGGCTATACGACGACGGCGACATCGAGCAGGACGACCGCCGGACCAGGTCCCGTCAAGAAAAATCAGCTCAGACGTCGAGAACAATGAGCATATCGTGCCTACCCGCGGGCGAAACAATGCAGATGCCAACGTTGGAGGTAATACTTAGTTGGGGCGGTGATACCGTCCTTGGGTCAATTTTTACCTTGGTACTACCAATTGAAATCTTACGGAAGTACCATAGAAGAGCTTTCGACCCGTCCGCCGACTTTAGGGCTCCCTAACACCCTCTAAGGAACCTGACCATCACAATAACAAGAGTGGTTGATTATTATGATAAAGAACAGAGATTGGAGGATTTGGAATCGATCAATACTTTTCCCAATCTCCATCGATGATTTCTAAGCTCAAATTTTTTTTTTGCAAAATTCTTCTAGAAGCTATGCTAGTACCCGCTGAGTCTGAGAGCAACGTCACTCGGGCAGGATCAATCAACAAGTGGTGGTGTCGCGCTGCAGATCGCTAGTATCTTAGTATAAACGCACATTTTCCTTAATTTTGCTTTTTTGAAGCGACTCTTCGCTCGATCTTTATTGGAGTTTCTTTTTCGGAAACCGAAGCGTTTTTTGACAGCAGCGTGTTTTCTACTGATAGAAATCTGTTCTGAAACGTCCTTTTCACCCTACTGGATATGATTAAGGTTTCTACTCGATTGAACTGATCGTCAAACTTACCCAGTCGAATACCCACCGACGAAAACGGATGTGTGTTCGGTTGACGAGGTGGCCAGCTGACGCTCTGTGAAAGGGAAGCGACATCGACGACCGCTGCGAGCTCGTTAGTGGAAGACAAATAATAGCTATCACGAAAGCGAATTCTTTGCCAACGAACCGGGTTGGTGAGGAGGAACGGGGCAGTGGACGGGTTATCGGGGTAAGGGTAAGGGTGAAGTAAGGATGAGCCGGGTTAGAGAGGTCCGGAGGTTGGAGAGGGCGAGCCGGGATAGAGAGGTCTCGAGAGATGTCTGACAGCTTGAAGGTGATTACGGTCTTTTTTTTCTGGAATTTTTTTGAAGATTTTTGGTACGTTGGTAGTTTTGAGAACTCTGTTTTTCAGAGTAGGGTTCTTGGGTTTGTTGGTATTAGGAGGTTCAATCTTTATCCGGTAAGACAAAAAGTGGAGAGATGGGTTCCATTTGGTCCACATTCACGATCTCAAGCGATTTTCCTAATTTTCATGACCTCTGTCCTCAGCACGGAGTTAGATCTGACAGAAAAACGTTTCCTTTGAAAATGGGCTTCGATGTTTTCTTTAGAAATGAGTGGTTTTCCCGCTTCGAATTTGACACTTTCTTACATTTTTTCCTTCTTGAATGTTGCGCCATCGCAGTCCCTTTATCTAAAGCCTTCCCACGTTTCTTCTCCACGTAATGCGTTGCCATCTCGTTTACGAGAGTGACTGGAGTCGTCCAACACTTGGAGAGCATTGTACGGCCTAAGCCCCTTCTAGTCCGGGCCTATGCATAGGCCCATTTCCACTAATCAGACAGCCCTTTCTAAACCATCCGATTCCTCTTAATCAGTGAATTTTTCCCGAGAAACTTTTTCACTGAACGTGACGACAAGATTCTATGTATAAAGCACATGTACCTGAGTTTCCAGAATAGATTTGATTTGTGTGAATGCAGCCTAATCCCATTGAAAAGCATTTCCGAGCAGCAATTGTATTTGCTATTAGAGTGTCTATTGGCTTGCTTAGTTGTTTTTCAGTGACATTTTCTGAGCGTGTAGGGCTGGTTGAAAAACGGAAACGGCAATCAGCACCGCTAGAGGTTCTTAGAAGGGCTTGCAAAGATTTTCTTTCTTGGAGAAGCTGCTCGTGCAAAAATCTTCTGACTACTTCCGCTCTTTCTTTTCGTAGCCCTATAACGGTTTCCCGATTTTTTGAGCGATTGTTGAGTTACTCTTAGAAGAAAATGATTTTTCAGAGAATTTCTTATTTGATCGATCTACGTAGTTGATTTGGGAGAAGTTTCGTTGAGGAGACTTCCTAGGCCTTGTCGATACAGTTATTTTTATTTAAATTTTCGTTTTTATTTTCCTCTCGAATTATTTAAGAAAAACCTCTCGGGCAATTCTGCGCTGTAGTGTTCTAGTGGAAAATTAACTATTAAACGATTAAGAACTCTCTTTTACTTCTTCAGAACATCTCTTTTCTGTCAGTTATGTGCCGCATCAGTTTCTTCATTGCCGAGATTTCTTCTTTTTCCTCTTCTTCCTCATCTTCTCCTTCTTCTTCTTCTTCTCTTCGGTTTCGGTTAAGCTTCTCCATCATCGGATTTTTCCTCCTCTTCCTTCTTCTTCTTCTTCTTCGTCGTCGTCGTCGTCGTCGTCGTCGTCGTCGTCGTCTTCTTCTTCTTCTTCTTCTTCTTCTTCTTCTTCTTCTCCTCCTCCTCCCCCTCCTCTTGCTCCTCCTCTTTCTTGTGTTCCTCCTCCTCCTCGACAAAGTTACCCGTCGATCAAACGACTTTCACCATTCTCCGTGCCATTTTAATCCCATGCTTGAAGATGCTTCAGCACTTATGATTGTTACCCAACCTCTTAGAGTTTCCGGTTTTCTCTGGTAACCGCTCCGGTAGACAGCCCTGGTCGACGTCGAACTTCTCGTCGTCGGCGTTCATCACCAGCCTGTGCATGCATGGCGTTATCGATCTCTTCACCGAGCGAGAACATTCAGCTGAGCGAGCGATGTAGGAAAAAAGAACGCGCTCCGCCGCGATATCTGGTTCCGAGGCGTTCTATCGATTATTTGGGGCCCCCACACGACCTACACCTGGGTAACGGGCCGGGAAACCACAAAACCTGACCAGGGTTAGCACCGGGGAACTCGTCCTTCTCTTGGCTGAAATTCATATGAACCGTAGGGCAGACGTCGCCGTCGTGGCAACCGCTACCGCCGCTGCGGCTGCCGCTGCCGCTACCGTAAGAGGCGCGGCTGTGTGTGTGTGGTGGGGCGTCGCGAGTGTCTGTGATTCGACGACGGCCGAGGGCAGACCGCCCTTTTTTCCGATGCCATTGGGCGGCCCCGCAGAGTTCCGGCTAGCCGGCGTTTTTCACCGCAGTTGCGACATGCCGCGACCTTTCAATGACTGTTTTTCCACGGCTTTTTCGTAAATCTCTGCGAAAAACTCACCAAAATCGATCTCTTTCCAGCTCATTGACTTGTCATGTTTGTGTTGTGCTTGAAACTTCCCAATTGTGGGTAGAACTCGCCTGAAACTCCGGCGCGAACTCGACCTTGGTCTAACCCTATTTTTCGATAATTTCCTGGATAAAACCCTATCAGATGGCTCTTTTTGCTTTTCTCTACCTTCAGTCATCTTATTTTTCCTTTTTTTCTATCGATCATCACCTCAACTTCGAGAAAACTTACAGCTACTCCATAAATTCATAAGCTGGCGATTTTCCCTTTTCTTCTTTCATACTATCCTTTCCCCAATCAAAGTCCTCCTTGCAGTTTACTCGTGTTCCTCGTGCTCCGTTTCATTGTTACCCAAAAAAAACTGTTATAGCCACGCTCTAGTGATCTGGTTTTATCTCGCTAGAACATCATTTTTCCCGCCACACTAAACCAATTGTTGGTAAAGTAAAACTGAAACATCGAGCGATCTGAATTTTTGCCGAAAACCGGTCCGTTATTCATGAATTTGTGAATACCTGCCTTACGATGGTAGCGATAAATGGCGACGCCCTGGTGTGTCAGCGGAATGGGTAGAATTTAACCGGTACCTAGCCTGGTCCTACTTACCCGTTATCTGAAACCCTCTGGCTAGACCCAGTGATCAGACGACATTCTTAATAGATTTTTTGACTTGCTCCGATTGTCGCTATTTTTTATGAATCCTGATGGGGTGGCATTGAATTTTATCGCACTTACCATATATTTTAAAATTCTACGACACTTCACCGCCTTTTTCCACAGTTTTCTGTTTTGCCGTGGTTAACAACCCAATTTTCGCGTTTTTCACCGGTTATCAGTGCTCGTAAACTTCTTTTTTCTACAAAAAGCCAAGAGAAAAACGACAAGAAGAAGTGGTGTTAACGTTTACGCGGGGAAGTTGTGGAAAAACCTACCTTTTGATGGTCAGGTTTTTTTCCGGTTAAGTCGACACCGAGCCATTCGCTTCGGTCGACCAACTAATTTCGATGGTTGACTGGGCATACTGCATTCATTTTTCGGTGAAAATCACACCTGACTACCTCGCTCTGGCTGTCCGGCCAGCCAGCCAACCGGCCAGGCAGCCGGCTCGATGAAGACGAATTGCCTTCAACGGTTCGTCGACGACGCGGCCTGGCTTTCCGTACGAAACGCGAAAAAACTGGTGACGGCCGTATGTTGCAGACGAAGGAGTTTTTGAAAATTAAGCTTACACGGACGTTTTTCTTCATTCTTTATCTTTTTCATAGTCCAGACGATCTCAAGCTTCTTTTCCGCCGACGTCTCGAACTCCTAAGTGATCCCGAGAAATCTGACAGTGTATAAGAATCGTGAGTGCAGCGTTGTGGGCTGTTTGGCCGGGGAAAATGTTGCCGCGCGAAGGAATTCGATCGGCGCGACGTCGCGACGCGATGCTTGGTAATCATCGATTGAGCCGAGATGGCGCCAGTAGCGCCGGCGTTGATCCATATCGCGTGATGAAGCATTGACTCCCGCTCGAACTACCTGTCCGCCCACCTGTTCTTCTACTGTTGACGAAGCTACCGTAAACCCGACTACGGTAGAAAAGCCCCCAGAGTCGGATTCAAGAATGGAAAGTGAAGTACGTTACGCTTCAGGCGAAACAACTAGCCGTATACCACAAATGGTGTGATTCATCAAGACCGGGTATCCCAGTACCCGGCGTGCATTGAAGACCACAGGTAACCACAGGTCGTCAGTTTAGAACCGATAGGTCGGCCTGGGTTAAGGTTGAAAAGTGGAAATGTCGCGCCACCAGGATGTTGTTCTTGTCTTCCCAGATAAGTCTGGTATCAATATACCCGGCCAGGAGGGATGGTCGGCTTGGCTGGCCGATCGGGGATCGATCGCTCGACCGTGCGAGTGTCATTAGCGTAAATACATGGAGGATATACAGCAGGTATATCAATTATGAATCTGGTGCTGCTGCAGATACCGGGGACGACCAAGTGTTGGACAGCCGACGTCGCTGCACTCATACACACACTCGCATACACACACACGTATACACACACTCGCATACACACACGTATACACACGCATACACACACAAGCACACACAGAGCGGAGCGGAGGCCGTCGTGCGCCGCCCACCGTCATCTCTACACCCATTGTGAGCGCAGCGGAGACGTTCTTATGCCTGTGTTTGGCCTTCTGTTCGTCGTCGTCGTCGCCGCTGCCGCCGCCGCTGCGGTGCCGCGCGGCGACGTCGCTTCTTTGTGAATATACCAACAAATCTCACTTTCTCTCGCCCCACCGGAGCACGCACCCACCGCCACTCGCCGCCTGGTCTTCCAGGCACTCAATTAAATCGGGTAAAAACGCTCGTTACTCGGAGGAAAATTCCACCGGCCAGCTCCTTTCTCGTCGACAGCGACGATCACGACGACAACGGCCCGGGTTTTCCCCATAAGGGTTTTTTCCCCGCGACAACGACGCAATAGGGGTGTGGGTTGTTCACGGGTGTCAATCGGCATCGTAAAAAGTCTGGAGGGCGAAAAAATTCGCGCGTCCATCGGAACCGCCTGCCGGATGGGCTACTTCTTCGACGGCAGGGGTAAGAGCGGTATACCCGATGGGTTAGTTTGAATGTCTGCGAATGAAGTTCAGCACCCGTTGTCCGCGAGTGTAAAAGTGTGGCTGCGTTTGAGCGCGCATTCTGTCACTTTTTGGGTGCAGAATGGAAGTCTGTGCTCTCACGAGTTCTTTAAGTAGTGACAGTTGTCCAGTTTTCTAGTAAGGTTGAGGTTTCCTGGTCAGGCAGTTGACTTTTTGTCGTTTTTTTTTTCAACCACTTTTTCAATACAGTAAGCTAGAGTTGCTGTACTTGCTAGAGAAGATACTTTTGCTTACCAACTTAGAGTTAATCTTCAAGATTAGGTAGAATACGTTGAGCTATTCCGAAAATCCTACTCACTCTAATCTCGCTTTCTTTTTTTCTTTTCTCCTTTTCTTTCTTCAATTTTCTCTTTTCCTCTTCCCTTTTTCCTTTCTTCCGCCTCAACCGCTCCTCTTGGCTTTGCACAGCTTTTTTGGCTGCTTCTTTCACCGACATCAATCACCTCCGCTTTTTTCTCTTCGCTTTTTCTGCGCTTTTTCTTTTTTCCTTTCCCATTGGAAAAGCTTCTTCTCTTCCGCTTCTTTTTCCTTAGAAGACTTACCTCTGAATTATACTATCATACTATTTTCCACTTACTAATAATACTATTTTCCATTATTCGTTACCTTCACCCTTATGTAGACTAGAACCGGCGAATGTTTTATAGTTTTCAATTACTTCCGTAATTAGCGAGGCCGCAGTAACGAGGATAACCTCGAGTGCTCGTTAGTAGGATGGGGTAAAAGAGCCAGCCTTCTAGGTCCACCTTTTGAAGTTATTGCAGATCAAACCCGAGCATTTTATCCTTACTTCGAACCAGCCAGGTGTATAAATCGAGTGGACATCGTTCTTTGGGTAAATTCCACCGAACACGTCCCGAATAGCGGAACGAGGGCACTAAAACGGCTCCCAAACACCGCGAAGTACCTGTTTTTTGTCGTCAGCTGTTCTTTCCCGAGGCTCGGCTGTTTCTCCACCGATCCGCGGTGAACTCGTCCGCCGCTGGGATCCGTTCCATGCTGCTCCACCCCTACAGTCTCTGTTTGCACTAGCATCACTACAGTAAAACGCCCGTTGGCCGCCTCGGGGCAGATCGTCGACGTCGTCGTCCGTTGGACGTCGATGGACTAAGTGCGTCAGTACTTGGCCGGCGGAAAAAACGCGTGAGCCGAAAAAAATGGCCGCATTTTTTAGGCCATCGCTCGCTCGTTGCCATGCCGAAGTGGCGCGCACACGGGGCGAGCACAGCCCCCCTCCTCGCTCCTCTCACACAAAGTGCACTTGCTACAGTAGTTTTCAGTGTGTAGTTAGACGAAGAACTGCTTAAATTAGCACTTCCACTATATTGTACGGTGGTGGGTTGCTGCTGCACAAAGTGCAACACCTTTGAACTTCTTTTTTTCTGCAGTTTGCGCATTACTTATGAATGTAGCGTAAAGAGTAGGTGGTTGAATAGGGAACTGCCCTGGGGGCAAAAAGTGAACTTTTGAGCTCGACGTTTCATTAATCTCTGAGGGAAAATACGCACAGATGTGCACAAACCTGAAGAAACAATGGAAAAGGTAGCGCTAAAGTGGCCAGCTTCAATCAGTTCCCTGAGGACGCGCCACGCACTCGTCTTCCATTCAGAATCGTGGCGTGTTGAATGGCAAGGTCAATATTCCCACCAAGAACTTTCAGAAGCTGGGATAATGTCCTAATTCATTCCCTGAAGTTTTTTAAGTTAAAAAAACATTATCCACTTCGTCGACTCTAATCAGTCCTCCGAGGTCGCGCCACGCATTCGTGTACCGTTCAGAAGACACGGTTAGTTCGTTTTGGCTCGCACAAATATGTACGGGAGCCAGCTGCTAATTATGTACGTGTCTTTACCTTCCCAGACTAGTCTAGTAACAATTTACCCGAACCCGGAAGGGTGGAGGTTTTGTTCACCTGGGCAAGAATCGATCACCTTGCACCTTGCATATGATTAGTGGTGTCAAACCTCTTGTTTATAACTTTGTCAAGAACTTAGTTTGGATTGAGCATACACGTTGCGCCTCTTGTTTGTAACTTTTTCAAGAACTTAATTCGAATTGAGGATACACGAGGACAACAGAGGAACAAAAAGAAATCTATAAGGGAATAAATCTATCAAGTGTGCTGGCTCTATTCGATTTAAATTTCTGGTTGCTTACAGTTCTTTGATCGCTTAAGCTCCAATCGATTCTCGGAAAGAACAGCGCAGATTAGGCTTCAAAAATTCTTTGGGGTCCAAAGTTGTTCCTTCTGAGTCGAAGGGGTAAACCCAGGTCAGCCACATGAGGGGTAGAAACCCTGCCCAACTGAATGGACAATGGGTTATGGTGTCAATCCGCCTGTTACCCAGCGGAATTAGCTTTACACATTAGAGCGTTTTTAGGGCCCAAGGATCTTAAGAGCCTACTGAGCCCTAAGACTTCCCAGTTATAGCGGAGACGTAACTTCTCCGGCAGAATAAGGTGTCAGAACTGATCATCACGAGTTGTTTCTTCTTGTCTGACTCAACGGTTTTCTTCACGTCTGATTCACCCGGTCTGATCAGTAACCGTTTTCAACTTTCCTACCCTTGAACTTATAAATTCTCCTTGACTACCTAACCCTAGCCAGGGATTGATCTGATGGACCACGGTTGTTTTTTCGCCGGCGACGTCACCTCTACTGCGCGTCTGGAGTGTCGGTTTTTCAGCCGTCGTGGTGATTTATGGAATAATGAACATTAACTGCTTGCACTTTTCATACTCAGCTAACTCTTGGTCTTCACCTGGAGCCGATTGAACCCGTTGAGCTCTATCCTCCACTCTTCGCACTTTTCTGCAATGATCTTCTACCCCACTTATAGGAGAATTTCCTTGGAATATCCGTTTATTAAATTTCAATCAGAACTGCTACATGTCAGCAAACACTGCTATGAATCAACCTACCCAAAAAATAAAAAAAAATAAATCAGCCTAGCCTAAGACTCCAGAATGTTTTTAAATGTTAGCGTTCCATGGCCAACATCGTGTTTAAGGAAACGATTGAAAATAAAAAGAAATGAAAAATATAAATGACCACTGTGAAATGACAGGTTTTAGTTGAGTTTCTTCGAGTAACCACCTATACCAAACTATTTTTTGACGTTCGGTTGTTCGCTTTTTTGAGCACTTCCTCTTTCTTACGTGTTTCTGAAACTTCAACTTTTGTAATATTTATTATCCAATTATTCATTCACGCATACGTAGTGGGCTTGGAATTATTCACGACTTGTTTTTGCCTAAACTTTCTTGTTTGTTTGCCGACTGAATTCTAAGATTTTGCCTTGTAAAATTGAAAAATTGTAACTCAAATAATTGAAATTAACGCTGGTTTTACTCAATATGAACTTTGTTGCCCTCTCAACTAAAAACTCTACCCAGATTTTTTATCCCAATCTTTTCTTTTTAGCGACTGAAGAGTTCGAGATTTTTTGGTGTTTCTCTTCATTGTACGGAAAGACTGGTGTTGGAAAAGTGAAGCTTTGAAAAGAAAAAGGTTGCGAAGTCTATTATTTGCTTTTTCGAATTTTCGTTTGCTTATTTTGCAGACTCAATTCGTAAAGTGGGTGTTTTCTGTCATCTTTCTATCGGGTAGCTGATAAGATGTTTACATCGTTAGGCCATTACTAGACGTTTTGTGTCTACGGCACGTAGTAGCGAAATCGATAGAGAATGATGGGGATGGATCGGTTCTGCTTCTCGTCTTTTTCAAACTAAAAAAAGCTGAAGAGGCTATCAAAAACTGGGCAAAATGGTGAAGGAGCTAAAAGTCGTCAATGGGACCCTATTGGCCGTTTCAGCCGCCTCCTTACTGTCCTAAACTAATCTCTCGAATTCGACTCTAATCGCTGCCACAGTACCGTCGATATTTCTCCGCCAAAACGCGGTTCAAACGATCTAGATTGAATCTATATTGAATAAAATATTGAATAAAAAACACATGACCGGAATCACGGTCGGAATTCTTGAAGAAGAAGAAATATTTTGTTCTTACTGCAGTGTATTGATCAATTTCCACGACTTTCAATGCGACTTTGGCGCTTATCTGAACTCGGTGGCCCCCCACGAAACCTTCTCGAAAATCCTCAATTTTTCCTTCAATTTTCATTTCCAAAGGCTCAAAAGACTGCTATACTCTGTCGTAGAACCTCTTACTCACTAAGATGCTCTTTAGAGCCCACTAAGATGCTGAAGTGATAAAAACCCTTCTAATTTCCACAGAAGTGGCGTGGAGGTGTCGCGCGAGCGCGTGCGCGTACGTTGTGTCGTTGGACAGCTGGTCGAAGTCCTTTTGTGTGTGGTTGTTGCCTTCTAGAAGTGTTCTTATCACCTAATCGTTGCCAATTTTAGTTCGAATCGAAGCCGGACGTGGGACAGCTGCAGACGCAGATGCAGATGCGTGAGGCGAAGCCGTACAAGTGCACGCAATGTGTGAAGAGCTTCGCCAACTCGTCCTACCTCTCGCAGCACATGCGGATTCATCTCGGTATCAAACCGTTTGGACCCTGCCAGTACTGCGGTAAAAAGGTAGGTCCCACGACGATCGGCCATCCGTCTTTCTCTCTTAACCACAGTCTTTGTCTTCTTAATTCGTCAACTTCTCAACTAGAAGGTTCAAGCCGACATGGTCGTTCAACTCTGTGGACAAATGGCTGTTTATACTCGGCGGCAGAGTAGCTGAGCGGGATTTCCATGCTTTTCTTGAGCCTGTACTTCTCACCTTATTCTTACCAGGGCCCAGATTCATCACTGGTGAATCCCCGATGAACCCCTAAATGTAGCCCGAACGGCGCCCACCTTTGTCTACTTATCCCAAACTTCCTATGTTAAACGCAATCTCTCATCGACTCTGCCGTCTGGTTCTGGCGGTTTTGGAGACCGCTCGTCCGTTCATGAATCTGGGCCCAGGTGAACCGTTATTGTAGGTGAACCTTCAGAAATTCTCTGGGTGGCGCTATGTATCATTACAGCGCTGCTTTGCTGTCGAGTATGAATGAGCTTCAAAACAGCGACAATAAGTCGCTGATTGGCAGCGCTGACGAAGACCTACCTACGTATGCCTATCTTACTGTTTTTTATTTCATTTTTTGTCCTGTTTGTATAGTATAGATGGCTCATTCGGAAATCCATCGAGGAAATTGCCACCACTAAGGCATAAACCTCATAAAGGTTGAATACCAAACCCAATGAGGAAAAAGAGTCCTGGTTCTGGAAAGCAGAAAAGCCAACGGTTCATTTGTACACAAATTATTGCTGGTTTAAACCAAAAGCCACTGTAATTTCAATAGGTTTTTTTATGTCGCGATTTTTCATTTTATTGGAATTTTCATTTCTCAGCTTCCTTCAATTTGCTTCGAAAAATAGAAAATTTAGTTTGCAACTACTTTTTCCTCTCAAAGTAGAAGCAGCATGCCTCTCCCTTATTCTCCTAATTAAAATTAGAAGGGAGTAAAAGAACGAGAAGATGGAAAAAAGGATTTTCTCATCCTCTGTTTATTTATTTTTATTTATTTATGTACCTGAATTTAAAATCCACGTGAGAGAAAAAACAACCAAATTAAAACGAGATCTCTGTCTGCAGATCTGTGTAACTGCAGACGTGAAAAGGTATTAGTTGCCTTTTCTCTTTTTATGTATTACTAGTTTATTAGAGCAGTAATGTCTGTGGAATCGATCGGCTCTAGACGAGCCGGTGATTGGTGCGGCGTGGCGTTGCAAAACAGGATTCTCATCGTTACGGCTTTTTAAAGTTGTGTCGAAAATCATCATCACTGCGCTGAGCGCGTTTCATTTAGCAGACGAACGTTGTTGTTCTCCTGAGAAGAAAAAAACGAGAAAAGTGACTATTTACGACCTCGTCGTCACCACGACGAAGGTAATCGTGGGCTTTTTCGACGCGCATCGCAGCTTTTTTCACGTTCATGGACGTCGTCCTCTATCGATCCGTCAGCGCAGCCCCAGTCGAAAGTCCACTAAATTTCGATCGACGAATTTTTCGTCGTCGTGCACTTCTCCGCCGATCTGAAATAGTCGGATACTGCCGCCGCGAAGCCGGTTTCAAACCCCTCGAACCGACGACGGTGACGGTCGATCTATCGAACGCGCTGCGATTTGTCACGAACCGTTCGGGGTTTTCTTGGAAGATTTTCGCTTGTTAAGAATCTTATTTAGCAAACCTAAATCGCAGGTGACTTTCATACAGACCAGGGCTGAATTTGGTACGAGATTTTTAAAAGTTTCAGAATACTCAGTACTGAGTCAAATACGAAAACTCGCCCCGTTAGATTTCTTCCGAGCATGGAGAACTCATTGCATCTGCAAGCTGGAATAGAGGTCGCGTAGTGATCGGTTCTAGTACAGTTCCTATTATTTTAATTAAATGTAAATAATTAGAGTTTTTGTGTTCTAGAAAAATAAGATAGAACATTGGTCCAGAACCGAGGAACTGCAGAAAATTCAAAATTTCGATGCTACGGGTGGCTGTTTTGACCCCATACGACTATCGAGCTACTGAGGTCAACCTCGTTTGTGAAATAATTTATCAGCTACGAAACATCCGTCGACTCTAGTTCTGCGTCTTTTACATAAAAGCGCCACGCATTTGTCTTTCATTGAGAGTCGTGCAAACATGATGAATGCGAATTCGGTCTCTACAGGGAGCTTCAGCGGCCGGCCGCTGTACAAATCGTGTCGGCACTTTTCCTCTTAATGCCCAATTATCATATCATGCCCAACCGTATTCGATATCATACCATTTCGCATCCACCTATGGTCGTGTTTAATCTACCTGATGTGGAGGAAAAAACTGTTCTTTTCTCGCAAGCATGACATGATAAGACCGCTTCAAGGATATGCATTAAGATATGAGCATGATATGATACGTTTGGGTGATAATTGGGCATCAAGAGGAAAAGTACCATCGTGTCTTGGCCATCATATAAAGATCTGGTACCAATATGTCTGACCTTGAAGGGGTGGAAGGCCTGGTTAGTCTGGGAGAGGATCGATCGCTCTACAATGCCGATGGAAGTAGCGCCATCTAACACTGCACCACGCGCACCTTACATATTTCAATCGCTCGGTGTGTATTTAACTTGCTATTATAGAGAAAGGAACTGATTACCAAAACCGAAAAATTAGTTGGAGGAAGCACTAAATACCTTTCTTCTTCTTTTAAGGCTTAACTAAGGACGTTCAAGTTCACTTTTGTAAGAAAAGTAAGAGAACTTCCTCCCATTAGCCTTTAAAATTATCGAAAAAAATAGATTTCTCGAAAGAGTAACCTCTAAAGGTTGAAAAATACGTATATATGCAACTTCTCGCATCGACACTGAACGGTAGACTCGATAGAGCTGCCTTATGTGCAGTGAATTTCGGATGAATGTCGACCGCATGGCGCACACGATGATCACAGTGCTCAACATTCTCGACAAAGCCAGCGGTCAATTGTTCGTCACGAAATCTTTCCAGATCGACTCTTCTTGAGTGAATCGTCATTTTTTTTATTTCTCGTACATGTAATTATTTGTCAATTTTATGTGTTTATTCGGTTTCAGTAAATACGCCTTATTTTGTGATAAAAATCGGAGGAAGAGGAGGAAAAAGGAAGTGTGTGGGTCAGTGGAAGGTACACAACGGCTCTCCGGAGTGACACGAAATCTACAGAAGCATAACAAGTAGTGAAATTCAGCTCCTTCAAAAAAAAACGCTGGACCGTGGAGAATTTCCATGAGAATCTAGAAGATTTGGCTTGTTAACACGGAGGAGGAACTCCTCCCAGAAAAGATCACGGTAACCTTTGAATTCGGCTCACAGAACGCTGCCGTTGTTCCTTCAAAATGAAATGTCTGCATGATGGAGGAGTTAAAAGGCGAAGAAAATCGATTTTCAAGTGGACGATCACGAGTTCGATCATCGGTCGATATCCTTGGATGATGTCACTCCAACAAAAGGCGATCTGTAGCTTCAGCTTTTCCAAAAAAGCTGAAGAGGCTCAATCCGATCTTGTTGTGTTTGTTTTAAGCGTTGTCCTGTAGTCTCGTAGATGTCTTCAGTGAAGAATAATGGTTTCAGCATTTGAAAAGTAAGTGAGTATGATCGGTTATAGCTTATTCTCCATCGTATATTGGGCTCTATAGAAACTCCTCTAATGCAAAAAAGAAATTGACGAGGCCTTGAGTTCGCACATCGTCTTATTCAGAGGTTTATTGTGCAACGAATAGCTGACGATCGTCTAGGCAAAAAAATGCTTCCGATGAATCTATACCTCTCCTGATCCTGCTTTTCTCATCTACGTCTTTGACAATTTCAAGTCGTTCCATTCCCGTTGGTAAATCTCTAGGACATTGTAAACTGGTACGACAGGAGGGTTCAAGACTCTAGAAATGAGTCCCACTTCTTGTAAAAGTTCTGATTTCCTAAGAAGAGATTCTCGTATCGATCAAAGGATGCAGTGTGATGAGCGGAAGACAATGAAGTCCACCTCCACTTATTCATTCATTTTCCGAAGAGATCACGCCAATAGAAGGATGCCGCTCAAATCCACACCACACCCACATAACATAGAAGAAATGACAAGGTGATGGGTGATCTGTTGAACTATAATATTCAACTTAACATTTGGTGAACTCTTCGTGATTCCCTCCAAGGCCGAGGCCGATCATCCGAACTGCTTCAGCTTCTCGCCGGTAATTACGTCTGGAGCTCCCAACTGGTTTCTCCGGTTACAGTAACCCGTGTCTCAGGTTGAATTTCGACATATTTACGCATTTCACGTTGCCCTCTTACGGCTCCTTCCAGCGATTAGGTGAGAGGGTGAGAAGTGGTTGTTTTTCGTGGAAAAATAGTCAATCAGTTCATGATTTCATGTGAGCGACGAGAATCAACTCCGCAATGGCGTGTGATCGATTTTGTCCACAAGTCCGTTGCACTGGAAATGCACTAAATCTATTTTTCGCCAAGAAACCTCTCCTCGCGCTACTCATCCACCAATCATAGTGGTCCAGTCGTGTGGTGATTAGTCAGGCTTACTGTACAGTACTCGGTTGACCAATAGCAGAGGAGCACAGGACGGCTTTGACTGGCTAGTTTCTGGCTAGTGCGTGGTGTTCATCAATACCGGACGAGTACTCTTCTGAGCTTCGCAAACACCGTGCTACGACTTTATAAAATAGAAGAATCCGCAAAGTTGGGTATTGACGTCAGGGGAATACAGTAGATGAGTCGAATAATTGCGCCGCAGGGGATTTCCATACCAATCTGCAGATGTTTCTTTTTGTCTCTGTCTGAGTCGTTTTCAGCGTCACTAATTGGGCTCAGTAATATCAGCTTGCAAGTTCTTCTCCTTTTTGGTTTTTTTCAATTCTGCTGAAGAATTGGTTAGATGCTAGCTATTGCTAGCATTCGGTTCACTGAGCTGAGGGATATCCGTATGAGTGGCCTCGTTTTTCCTTTGAACAATTCGAATTTTTTGCCATCGTTCGATACGTTTCACCCGTTAACTGTTCTCGTTTAGATTATTTCATCCTGTTGAAGTCCTACCCAACACTAGTCTTTTTTCTTGGAAAGAATAAATTGGATTGAGTTTTGCAACTATGGCATTGAACCCTTGACCTTTGGACTGAAAAGGATACCCGGACTGAGGCCATGAAGTGCATTCTGGGAGCCTTCTTTAGTTTTCATTTTGTAGAAGCTTCATCTATACGATAACTTATTGTTGGACGGGTATCGCGGTGTTTCATCACTCATCTCAGTAAATATCGCTGGTGGTTTTTCCATTGGTCGGTGAAGAATAGGTGTCCTCTTGACAAATGGATTGAAGATTAACACTGAATAGAATGATCCGGCTATATTTGGAGCTGCAGTCAACATTGGTCTTTAATCTTCCTTCTGTTTCGTGTTATTTTTCGCCATCGTTCGATTGCGGTTGGATTGGCCCGGATATGTAGCGGCAGAGGGGAGAAATCGTCGTTGAATAGGGAACCCTTGTTTTGTGGAAGCGCGGAAAGACCCACGACTTACCCAAAGGCTATGTCTTGTGGGTATGGTGAGGTATTGAGTGGGCTTAACTTACCTCTGACCTTCTATTGGCCTGGTCTATTCGGTAAATTAATGAATAAGTAGACATGGACTTCACTGTCATCCGCTCATCCTGTTGCATCCTTTTATTGGTACGAAAAACTCTTCTTAGAGAATCAGAATTTCTACAAGAATTGGGACTTAATTCTAGAGTCCTAAACCCTCCTGTCGTAACTGTTTACCTAGAGATTTACCGACGGTAACTGAACGACTTCAAATTGTCAAAGGTGAGAAGAGAAGGATCAGGAGAGGTTTGGATTCATCGGAAGCATTTTTTGTCTGGACGATCGTCAGCCATTCGTTGTACAATAAATCTCTGAATAAGACGATGTGCCAGCCCAAGGCCTCCTCAATCGTCTATTCATGTTGCTGGGCGTTCGATGGACGTGATCGACCTTCCTCGTCGCCATCGTCGTCGCCCTTACCTACGTGATCGGGACGGACGACGATTTTTTGCCGAGTGTTCGTCAACGGTTTTTTCTATGCGCGCCAAGGTCTTTTTCGAAACGGTTTTGCCTACGGTAGCCGCCGGAAAAAATTGCCAGGTGAACGTCGAACGTCGAAATTCAACACGAAAAACCTTCGGGTATCTTCGAAATCGCAGAACTTGCGGACCAGGGACAGTTGTGTGTTATGGCACTTATTCTCTTTTGGCTTCGGCCGCGTTTACTCGGTTAATTCACCCGTATACTCAAGTAAAGGTTCGTTTAGACGCCACTCGCCGAAAATGCAAAATCCAAGCGCAATCAATAATTAACGTCACTGATCGAATTTGCTCCTTTGCGTTAGTGGCGCAATCCGGTGGCGCCGCGTCTAAGCAAAAAAGTTAAGCATATAATCACAAAGGGGAGAAGTTAAACGAAAAAAGTGAATTTCATCAAAATGTCCTTTAATAAGGAATAGCTGCCTTCTCAAAAACCCGAACGACAGGTAAGTTTGCCTATATGCGGCGCCACCGGACTGCGCCACTAATGCAAGCGAGCAAATTCGATCAAGGACGTTAATTATTGATTGCGCTTCAATTTTGAATTTTCGCCGCGCGGTGTCTAAACGAGCCCAAAGAGTCGTAAGGCAATCGCTTGTAAGGATGTTGAATAATTTGCATGAGGCGGGAAAACCTCAATTGGCGGGTGAAAGCACACTGTTCACCCAACTGGAATGAACTGAAATCATTGTTGAGGTAATTTCAGGAAGCCTTCGGAACTTTTCCCAGAATTCCCTCCAATTCCCGATTGGAAACTAAGTTCGTATCCTGGTCTTGGAATTTATAGTTCAATATCTTCAGTAGAAGAACGACAAAGAGCATTGCGAAGCTCAGTCAAATGGCTTAACAGAAAATGGAAAAAATGAACGATATTGACGGTCCTTTGCTTTCTCTGGATTTGCCTAGAGATTTTGCTCGAAGTGTAGAAAGATCGTAGAAGGATATTTTTGATTTTTTCTGATCATGTTGGTCAAAATGCCGTGGAAAAATGAGTGGAGGTCTCCATCGTGGCTGCCTCAGCGGTCCTATAACCAGAACTCTTTCAAACACATCGTCTGCTTCTACGACCTCGTGAATCATGCTCGTCGCCATTTATGGGTTGAAAAACGCCGTATCTGCAGGAAACCCGTAGTGAAATTCACTAGAGAGACGGAACAGGGCAAGCTGAACTTCCTCGAGAGAAACTTCTTATTTCGATCGATTCTTGATCGATCCTGATTGATTTTTTTGCAATTATAAAAAGATTGTCTTGATTGCTGTTTGGTTTTCCTTGTTTTTGGATTGTCCTACTTCTTTTATTGACCTTGGTTCTTGAACGAGCAGCAGTAGTAGTTATAAGCGGTCGCGAATGGTGCAGTGGTAAATGGCGCTACTGATCCGCGTAAGGTCAAGCGATCAATCCTTAGCTGGGTCATCCAAGCTTTCCATCCTTCTGTGGTCGAGTGAATTGGTACCGGATCTGTCAGGGAAGATGAAGACTTCGACTCGTACTGCGCTTGCCTTCCGGCAGTCATTGTATAGGCCAAGTACGCGTTCACAATGCCTCTACGATTTTGATTGGAAGGCGGATTCGTGGCGCACCTCCAAGAGCTGATCAACCTCGATCACTTTACCTACACCGTAGGAGACGCGGGACTAGAACCGGTCAATGTTGCATACTTGATAAATACATCCGTGTAATTAACGAGGCCTTTTTATTGAGGTTGAGGTCCTGGACTAGAATTTCTGTTCAGGTCACAGCGCCTCCATTTCAATGCAAATCAAGTGCATGGCGCGTTCTTAGGGACCTACCAAGGATGGCTTGATAACTCTATTGTTGGTAGTAAGAGCTGTCAATGTTGGAAGAGAACTATCTCGGCTTTCCGTCGAAAAAACCCGTATTGTTGAGAGCTAATTACATGGTGACGGGGATGAGTTAAATTTTATACCTTTGTGGACGAGTTATCGGGTAGCTATCGTCCACTAGAAGTATTTCCTGGGGCTATGGAGGTTTTCCTAATTTTCATTTCATTTCTGTAAGGCAGCTGTTGCTCCAGTCTCCAGCATTTTCCATAAGTTCGCACTCGAGCAGTGGAACTCATCAACTCCACCATCCCTGAGGCTATTTCCGATGCCCTCAGGGTGTTTGTCGTCCAGATGATTGGTGATGGCTGCTGACGAAGGCTTTTTCTATCGGTTTTTTTTTGGTTGTTGTTCTTCACTGATGCTTGACGGGAAACCCTGGCGTTCACGTGACATAGGGTGAATGAGTGGATGTTGCCATGCTTTTGTCAGTGCTTTTATCGCTGCTGTGAATATGGCTTTACGGCTCGTTTAGACGCCGCGCGGCGAAAATGCAAAATCGAAGCGCAATCAATAATTGACGTCATTGATCGAATTCGCTCCTTTCATTACTGGCGCAGTCCGGTGGCGCCTCGTCTAAGTAAAAAAAAAATTAGATATGTAATCACATAGGGAAGAAATTAGACGAAAAAAGTGAATTTCGTCAAAATGTCCTTAAATAAGGAATAGCAATCTTCTAAAAAACCCGAACGACTAGTAAGTTTGCCTATATGAGGCGCCACTGGACTGCGCCACTAATGCAAAGGAGCGAATTCGATCAGTGGCGTTAATTATTGAGCGCGCTTCAATTTTGCATTTTCGCCGCGCGGCGCCTAAACGAGCCTTCAGGCAATTCTCCTACGGGCAGAGCTATCAGCGGCTAACCAATCCCACCGCTGACGTTAAAATTTCCTCCAATATTTTCCAGAAACCAGGATAATGTCCTTATCCTTTTCTGAATTTTCATAAGGTGAAAGTAAAGTGGTCGATGTTGATCTGTCCCCATGATTTTACCGTAAGCAGGCAGATAGGCATAGCGAATGGGTATTCAACCTACATATACATTGACTACCGGGGGTCAGCGGCTGTCTAAATCAGTGCCTTTACCTTTCCAGAGCAACCTGGTGCTAATTTACATGGCTACGGAGTGATTAGTTACGTCTGGCGCGGGTATCGATTACCCTACCAAGCTGGTGGAAGTAGCGCCTCTTTTTGCTGCATTACGAGTTTCACTTCAGTTTCACTTCGTCCGATATCTATTCTATTTTTGATCGTTTTGTTAACACTTGGGTGAAGAAGTTACGGCAATGAGACCCTCTATCCATCGCTAAAGTAGCCTCCTATTCAAATTCGTAAAATATCAGCGCTGAATTGCACGATAATATGATGTTTTTTACAAAAATTCTCGATCCGATATCGATCGGATTGTTTCAAATGGCAAACAGAAAGTACATTTCCGGTTCTATCATAACAAAAATATTTTATTGCGAACATCGCCGAAGATTCAAAAAGGGGAGGGCGTGTTTCATCAAAGAGTAAGTAGATACTGCACTAAATCAACTCGTTGATAAACTAGCTGAAAATCACGTTTACAACGCCCTAATTACTGGAACTCAGGCGATATTTGTAACAGATTTTTTTCCAAACCTGAGCGCAGTTCAACTTGAGGTGTTGACGGTTTTGCTTTGTTTTGTTCAATTCAGTTGAATTGCGCTTCCTGAAGAGAATTTCGTTTCAGTTCACACAACTCTCACATCTGCAACAGCACATTCGTACACATACCGGCGAGAAGCCCTACAAGTGTAAGTATACCGGCTGTGAGAAGGCGTTCTCACAACTCAGCAACTTGCAATCGCACTCACGTTGTCATCAGACCGACAAACCCTTCAAATGTAACAGGTCAGTGTTTACCCTTTGGGATCACCTATTTATTGATTGATTTCACCCTCTCTTCCTCCTCTCACCTTCCACTCTTATTGATACAAGCCCTGCCATCCATTGTGTTCGTTATTCATAGAATTCATAAAACAACAGTGTGGCGTGACATAAAGCTTTTTTTTTTTTTCAGCTAAATAATGAATGAATCAGTCTAGGTTCGATTCAAACCCCAATTCCCACCGGTTCTTTCCTGGAAGAATAAATTTTGATGCAGGACTTTGATACCCGAAGCGAATCGCTTCTGATACGGTTCCGAACGGGTCCAAATGTGGGTGGAGCATCAAGGAGGCGATGGGAGGAGTGAAACCTCATCAAAAAACGCCTGGAACTAGTTTAATGTATTTGTTCCCTAAACCAATCGGCAATATGCCAAAAAGGCAAAAGGAAAGCTGTTTATGAATATTATATTACTTTAACAATATTGCACTGGACGACAAATCGATGTGACAATTGGACCATCTTCTGTGGGTAAAATCTATTCGAGTATCTTCAACGTGTTTCGAATGAAAAATAAAAAAAATCTCAAATAAAAAGGGCTCGTTTCGTCCCTACACTTGTTAGACGAGCAAATAAAGGAAGTGGTACAGTCTCCCCGGGACTCATCAGTAAGTAGGGAGACTCTTAAACGAAAAAGTAAAAAATAATAAAGTGAAACTAACCTCCATATTGGATAAAAAGTCCGCAATAACCATCAATAGAATTAAAAATCATATAACCTGACCAAAGGAATGTTTTGCCTAATTTTATTTTCCTTCACTTTTACCTATTATCTGAAAAAATCCCGTCAATCTGATCCTATATCCATCACTAGTGGTCGTTGAATATTTGTTCATTGGCATTTTTCTTTTTTCAGTTGTTACAAGTGTTTTTCCGACGAGCAAAGCTTATTGGAACACATACCCAAACACAAGGAGTCAAAACACCTCAAGGTGAGGCACTTCAATGTTAATTTAATTTTTTAATTTTTAAAAATTCCCTAAAAATGAGTACGATGATATTAACACGATTCAGGTGCATATTTGCCCGTTCTGTGGGAAGTCCTACACGCAAGCCACCTACCTGCAAAAGCACATGACGAAGCACGCCGATCGGACGCGAGCGAATCCGCTCGGAGGGTGAGCGGTCATCTTTTTTTCGAGATAATTTTGCCATTTTCATTCGTTTCTTTCCAGTCAGCAACAGTTGAGGGGTCCCTCTTGTCCGACGCGAGTAACTCGTCCGGTACCAGTAGCTGGACGAGTTGTCCGCGTCGTTTTTGAACAGAGTGAAGTCGCTCGCGATCAAACATTCTCTGTTGCGACTGAGCGCTTTAAAAGTGGGGAAAGAAAAGCCGTTGTTCGCTGGGCGGCAAAGACCAGTTTCCCCGCCTCTTTCATCTTCTTCTTCTTCGCCAGGGGTTTTTTTCTACCCATTAAGTTTGCGGCACGGCTGTACGAAGGCAGTCGAAGTGCAGCCCCACCGATCGATCATCCACCGCCACCACCACTGGACCAGAATAGGAGGATGTGGTGTGGTCGGGCACATTCTGGGGACAAACGCGATCGATTTTTGCCTGAAAATATGCAAATTCCCTTCCTTTTTTGAATTGCGTCTGTTTCAGCTTCCGACCAGATTTCCCTGTCGATCAGCTCGACTTGAATTCGTCATGGAATGGTCTGCAAATGCCGGACAATTCGCATACGCAACAGTTCGACATCAGTACGAACTTCAGTAAATTATACGCTGACGTAGCTGTATAGCACTTCTTTCTTACCTAATATCTACTTGTATCGATCGATATCAAATTAATCAAAGTTGAAAATCTACCTTAGCGCTACATGTGGTCGTCGATCGCTTTTTGGGTATCTTCCTTCGAAAGGATCCATCTACATATTGGTTTATACTTCTGCCGCGCCGTGAACCGTACGACTGATCGGGGTATCGATTAGTTACCGTAATCGGCATTCGTTAGCCCCAAGGGACGCGCCACGCACTCGTCTTTTGTCCACGGTCGCAGAGTAGTGAATGAGTATTTGAACCATGATTTGCGGTGCCCGTAGCTCCAAGCCAGTGTCTCCACCTTCCCAGACTGACCCGGTACCAGTTTACCCAACCCCTGAGGTATGGAAGGCTTGGTTAGGTTTCGTGAACATCATACCCCAAACAAACCCTGAATTGTAATCTAAATGGTGCGCAAATCGTGATTCATCAACAGTGAGCTTGTTCAGGGTTTAAACGAGTCTATCACTACTCATTAGCACGTCGATTAGGGTTCGCTTTACACGGATTGCGTGCCAACCGTGATTCATCAAGCGCTTTATGGTTTAGTTAGAGTTTCTCTGGGAGTTTATAGGTTTTACGTCACTGTTACCGAGGAGAACTAGGCACCGTTTTACATCCACATTCTTTGGAGATTGAAATTCTGCCGGCTATTCTGAGTTTTAAAACGACCATTGGCAAATTTGGGGTTATAAAACCGCTTGGTTAGGTTTCGTGAACGTCATACCCTAAACAAACTTTGGAAGAGAATCTAAATGGTGCGCAAATCGTGATTCATCAACAGTGGGTCTGTTCAGGATTTAGACGAGTCTATCACTGCTCATCGTTTGATTAGGGTTCGTATACCCCGAATGGCGTGCTAACCGTGATTCACCAACATGCTCTATGGTTTAGTTAGGGTTCATATGAAGGTTTACAGGTTTTACGTCACTGTTACAACGAAGAACTAGGCACCGTTTTGCTCGCCCATATTTTGGAGACTGAGATTCTGCCGGTTATTCCGAATTTCACAAAGACTCGACAAATTTGCGGTTACAAAACGGCCCAGCAGTGAAATTCGATATTTTTACAATTTTGCCGTACTGTATTCTCCATTCTTTCACACTATCGGGTATTTTTGGCCGAGGCGTTCGTTGTCGTTGTATGGGTGGTCCTCGACGACGACGGCGACAACGACGATGAACGAAACCGGTTCCTTCTATCACAGCTCTTTTTTTCGCATGTAACGTTTCTCAGCAGCAGCAATCGTCTAGTCCCTCCATGCACTTCGCACGATTTGTGTCCTCTCTAGCCGTTCTCTGCTTCTCGGCACTCTCGGAACTTTCGTCTTCTCTCTCACCCAACCTCCCTCGGCCCCCTCGACGTCTACCCCAGCAGCAGAGCAAGTCAGGCTGACCTGGTTCGAAGTGCACGGGGCTGGGTTTGAGACCAAACCCGGACCGGGCTATGGGTGGTGAAAAGAAGGGACCGTTTTTGAGGAAAAAGTTGCGTTGCCGCTGAAATCCTGGTAACCGCTGTCCGGTGTAAGTAACCGCCTTTTAGGGAAATCTTATCAACCTTTCTGAACCGATATTCTCACTCTACCCTACCTGATATATCGAGAAAGGCATGAGAGGGTTTCCATTTGAGGTAAGAAATGTGTTTAACGTTGAGGGTTCGTTTAGACGCCGCGCGGCGAAAATGCGAAACCGAAACGCAATCAATAATTAACGTCATTGATCGAATTTGCTCCTTTGCGTTAGTGGCGCAGTCCGGTGGCGCCGCGTCTAAGCAAAAAAATTAGCCATATAATCACGTAGGGAAGGAATTAAACTAAAAAAGTGAATTTCGTCCAAATCTCCTTCAATGAGGAATTGCAGCCTTCTGAAAAAAAACCCGAGCGACCAGTAAGTTTGCCTATATGAGACGCCACCGGACTGGGCCACAAGTGCAAAGGAGCAAGTTCGATCAATGAGGTTAACTATTGATTGCGCTTCAATTTTGAATTTTCGCCGCGCGGCGTCTAAACGAACCCTAAAAGGTAAAGGTAAATCCCCCTGGGCCTAAATTCATGACGGGTATCGGCACAATATACCTGAGAATAAACCCGGTCGGCGCGATTATTCGCATTCATGAACGCGCCGCGGAGTTTATTTGGGGGATATTGCGGGTCTACTCCACTCCGCGGCGCGTTCATGAATGCGAATAATCGTGCCGAACGGGGTTTATTCTCGGGTATATTGTGCCGATACCCGTCATGAATTTAGGCCCTGATTAGTGATGTGATTAGTGGAGGCATGGTGATCGATGCCTACACAGTCGCTGATAAACCGTTGTTCACGTTAGTGTCTCAACCTTCCAGACAGATGACTGCTTTGTGCGGGCGAGCGTCGATCGCTCGACCGTTCGGATGGAAGTGGAATCTCTTACCCCATGGGGTTAAGGAAGGCAAAAATAAAAACAGCGGATTTGAAAAGAAAAAACCGCATATTTGTTGATTATTTTATCATCTCTGATTGTTTTCAGACCATTTCGCCAATCAAGCGATGATGTCACAAGCGGTGGCGAATCACAGCAATCCCTACAACAATCCGGCCCTACAGAACAGCGCCTTCACGCAGTTGCTGAACTTCCAACGAAACGCGAACGCGGCCGCCGTCTCCGCCGCACCGCGGTACAATTTCGACTACCCGTCCAACACCAAGGCCAGCGATCGGCCGGCTGGGTAAGTATTTACTTATTTATCCATTTATTGTTACATCCCTTAACATGGATGTGCTACTGAATAAGAAAAATAAAAAAAATTAAACAGGAATGCCGTTCAGATACGAAAAAACAACCAGTTTTGAGAGAACGTGCTATTAGTAACAATTTAAAAAAACAATTTAAAAAAGAGGAGCTCCATCACTGATAATACCTTCTCTGTATGGTTATTTATATTATGAGCTTTGCCCCAGAGAATGCAGGAAAAACAGAAAGAAGTGTCATTCATAAAGTGATCTATCTGTACTATAACCTATATAAACAAGAGTCTCCCAGCTTACATCTTCGGAATTTTGGAGCGATCGAAACGCAACGTAATGTCTGGCGGTGTCTTGATGAGTAGTGACACAACTTTCAGAGAGCTGCTTAAACCGACTACGGCGTAGTTCAACCTGTACACAGTCAGGCTAAAGACACTAGGGCTCCAGGTAAATGCTGACACTTCACCGATGAATTCTCGAAAGGTGGCACCTTAACAGAACCTCCGAACTGAGAGCATCAGCTTCTTGTGAGGAGGTGGATTTGAGGATCTGCAGCGGTCCTCATTTTGATTTGGGTGGCCGGCTAGCAAGCCAGCAATTATCAAGTAATGTCCACATCCCATCGCTCAATACCAGATTGTGAACAGGCAATTCCTTCTTAGTGCAGGATCGAAGTTCGCTAGCAGCATCCGCCCCACCCATTTCCGCGATGGGTCAAATCGCGAGGCACCTAATGACCATTTTTACAGAAAAACTAAAATAGTGTAGAATCTTTTCAGCTAAGCCGTTTGAGCACTTCACTTTGAGTGTCAACATAGGTGTTGCCGAGCTCTGGTTTCTTTCGGAGGAACTAATTACGGCCTTTCGACCGAGCTTCGGATGTTATCCGATGTGCACCTTTCCTTTCGTTTCGAACTGCTTGCTCAAAATCTCTTGATATTTTTTTGGAGAATGCCACAACGCATTATAGAAGAAGAAAGAATAGCAGTAAAATGAGGAAACAAAAGCTGGAATAATTTGCTGCTGACTTTAGAATCGAAGAGGGATAAAGTGCAGGGACTGTAGCACGTATCCGTCTCCCTTTGCACGCATTACCGGGCGGGCTACGTTTCTCGATAAACCTTTAAACTGGTACGTACTCGGCAACGGCTCAGGGAGGAGTTCTTAATGTATTCGCGTCAACTTAACTGAAGTATAAAGGCTAAAGTCTCTCAAGAGGTAGCTAGCCCCACCGTGCCCTGAAGGACGGAGGTGAGAGATCGAATTCCGCCTTTGTCAGGATTTTTGCGGTGAACATAACATCTATACTAGGCGTAGGCAACTTACTATACATGACTACCACCTACAATAAAATTATAAAATAGAATAATGTTTCGATATGAGCATGTTTCAGGTTCAATATGATCACACCGCTGGAGAACATCCAGCGCTATACACAGCAAGGCGGTTCGACGGCTAGTAGCCATCAGCAATTCTCCTCGAGTATAATCAACCAAATGAAACCGTACTAGCGATGAAGCGAGTGCGCACCTCCACCTCCTCCACTTCCCACCCCACGAGTCGATCGATAATCGATCGAAGGCTGCACAAAACGCCTGAGGGCCAAGCCCTCGTCCCTCCTCCCCCACCGCCTGCCCCTCCTTCATCACCACACCACTTTCCATTTACCCTCTCTGTTTGTGACTTTCATCATCACTCCACGAAATCTCCCATCGTCTCTCTGTCTCTGTCTCTCATCACCGCCGCCATCACCACCGCCGCCCATCGATGTTGAGTATAAATAAACCCAATCCCAGATACATACATACAGATGATACACATGGTACACAGATCTTTCACGGACTCGAAGAGTCCACACACGCGTGAAACGTCTTGACGGGAATTCCTCTTATCGCATCGCGTATACAGCCCTCTAGCGTCTTCTTCTGTGAATGTGAGACTTTAGATGAGCATTTAGTGTCGTTGTCCATCATCATCTACCCTTCATTCTACTATTCATCCGGTCATACGTAGTTCTACTGTCATGCGGCGCGGTTGTGCGGAATGCGGAGCGTCTGCGATTGCAGTTAAAATTGCAAGTAGTCTGGTGTTTGCCTACCCTAGTATGATGTCTGTTCACATTTGAAGAGTAGACCTTGTACACTGTAACAGAACTTCTTTTGGGTAAAGCTATGAAGTGACCGCGTCCCCTGAGGGTAGTCGCATCGCGACGCGATCAGGACCTTTCCTGAGTCTTTAACCCCAAGATGGCAGAATTTTGGGCCCCGAAAAGAGAGGTCTGCGACTGCTTTCGCTTAAGCTGATCGTCTAACTAGATCTACTTTGACCTACTGATCTTATCAAATATGATTGATTTTCACTGAACCAACCCGTTCGCACAGCCGCTCCCCATTCCAATCTCCCAGCCGACGTCTGATAGTATTCGATTATACGAGAATTCGAATGTCTTGTGTGTTGAATAGGTGACAAATTTTCTTGTTTTATTTTTTATGTGAATTTCGTTTTTTTTTGTTTTCTTCCTCTCACTCGTTTTGTTCGTTCGTTCGTTCGTTGACGGTCAGAATCCGACGATCCATAGATATTTGTCTCGTGCTTCCTCTCGCTCTGTCATCCTCCTCTCCTTTTTCCGTGTTTTGTTGTATTTTCCTTTGAGATATCAATTATGTATGTGTTTAGTATTGATTATTTTTGATATTGTTAGCCAATTTTGGACCGAATTCCGGCCAACCGCTCGTGACTACACTGAAAAACACGGGCGGCGAGATTCGATACGACAGCAGGGTAGCCTTTCCTCCTCCTCTTCATCATCCTCCTCCTTTTCCTCTTCATATTCCTCCTCCTATTCCCATACAGTTTCCATGAAGCCTCGGCATTCCTCAAGAGAACTTCGGCCGGAGCACACTTCTGAAAATCGTCTGACTTTTTAATTTTGTGAACATGTTTAGCTATCGATTGTTTTCGGATCGAAAGGCCAAGTTGAGGGCGCTAAAATGGGTTTCTCAGAAGTTATTGAGTTTCTCAGCTTGAAGTGGTCCTTCCAACTGAATATTGAAATATGAGTACGTTTCGATGAAAATAGATGAGTGGAAGTCTAAAAAATCGACAGGTATCAGAGATACCGGTGAAGCAATTCAATTTTCATTGAGTTTTCGAGGTATAAACTCTGGGGCACTTGAAATGAGCTCCAGCCGATGCCCGGCACTTGTTTCGATCGAAATCCTTCATTTCTTCTGGGTTCTCGAGCCTTTTTTCATCAAGTTCATGTGGTGATTGCCCCAGGACCGATTTCAAAGGAATGCGCGAGGCTTCTCCACGGCCCCGTCTCCTCATCTGCTCTTCGATTTTGACGATTTTGATTGTAAAATTTGGACGTTCGACGAGCGAATCGGCGACGTTGTCGCATCCTCCTCCTACTCTTTCTGGCTCTCTCGCTATCAGCACCCAGAGTACAATCAATCCCAGTCACCTCTACCGTATACAAGTCTGTGTCGCTGCTTCCTTCGTTAATTTCTCGGAATTCTGTTTGTTACACTTTAATCGACCCCGACCCCCATTCCCATCCTTCTTCCCCCACCCATCCCTGGTCCTTCTGTGAGCCTCAATTGCTCAGTGTATGACACTGACTAAACGTCCCGTCTCCACTCTAGCCGTCTTCATTCGTCTCGATGTGCGCAGTTTTGCTTTCTTCGACTAGATTCCGCTGTACAGTGCGTTCGTCGCGTCCTCCTCTTCCTCTTCCTCCTCGTCGTCGTTTTCCGACTGCTTTTCCCTTGCTTTTCATCGTTTTCCATCATCCACCGATCATCGTCTGGGTTATGTCGTCGTTCTTTGTCGTCTATATATGTTGTACAAGTGATGATATTTCTGACGTTCGTTCATCCTCCTCTCACCCTCCAATCCTCCTCCTCCGTCTCTTTCTCGTCTAGTTTGTATAATATGCTTTCCCCCAGGAAATTGTTCTTCATTTTTTTCCTACCACCATCACCACCGATGAATACTGCCCGGTTAAGCGACGCTTCCCGGTTCACAGAGATGTCCACTTGTGTAGAGTTCATACCCTCTGTGCATTGTTCAGATAAACATTGCTGTTTAATAAATATTTATATGCGTCTACTGGCTGGTCATGCTTGTATGAAAACGATTTTAAACTTCTAAAATTTAGAAATTTCTGCTACTAAGGAACCCGTTTGCTCCATATGCCCATTATGGATGAGTTCTCCGCCGGCTTGGACGAGTTGTCTCGTAGCTGGAACTATGAAATTGTAAGTAATAGAGGATAGGAATTACTAGAGATCAACTATAAAGCAGCTCACATCAAGTAATGGAAACTCTGTGTACCAACGAAGCGTTATTTCTGCCATTTACGGGTCTCCTGCTGATTATTGATTGGTTTGAACACGCGTCAATCACGCTCGCTGGTCCTTATCGCGTGTCCTAGTTGAAAAGCAAGTCGAGTGCCACATAACACCCAAAGGCTAAAGAACGCACCGAGAACGCTCACACTGCAGATTTCTTATGGGGTAGTGCACGTCTGTGGGTAAAAAAAATGCACAAGTGCAATTTTATATGCTCCAGGATGCTTCGGTTCTGAAGTAGAGACTCGAAAATCGAAGAAAGTTCAACGAAAAAGTGAAAAAAAACGATTAATCAGCTTCGATAGCGAAAACTGGCAGCGGGTCTGTAGGTCACCAATACGAAAAGGGGGAAAGGCAGCGTTTTTCACTTTACCATCAAACTTAAAGTAAAAAATTTTACGTGCGCAGTACTTGGCTTTTCCATTCAATCACTAATCGCGTCGCGTCGCGATCGGGACTTTGGCGGGCAGCTGAAATGTGCACTGAATTTGTTGATAGGTAGGTGAAAATTGCGTGAAAACTTCTAAAGAAAACATTTTGAAGGATTAGAAAATTCAGGATCTCTGAAAATTAGAGGGAGAGACTCCTCCATTTTTATGCTTAATCAAGTTTATTTCGCTTACCCAGTCAAAAACGGTAAGAATCTAGATTCAGAAGGAACGAATACCTGACTGTCGACAGGTATGATGAACATGCACCGAGACAACCTAGGAAACAACCAGAAATCGAGCAAAAATTAGCAAATTCGGAGTAAATCATCACCATCAAAGAGGCCGGAATCAGATAATTTACTAGAAAGTCTACTAGGTAATCGCCTGGAAAATGTCATTCGACTGGAAATTGTCTCCCGAGGCTCCCCGGACTACGAACACCCAAAGCCAAAGAACGCACAGAGAACGCTCACACTCCATATTTCTTGTGGCCTAGTGCACGTCCGTGGGTGAAAAAATGCACAAGTGCAATTTTATATGCTCCAGAATGCTTCGGGTCTGAGATAGGGACACGAAAATCGAAGAAAATTTTGCGAAAAACTAAAAAAATACGATTAATCAGCTTCGACAGCGAAAAACTGGCAGCAGGTCTGTAGGTCACCAGTGCGACTACAAATAAGTAATTGAGATTGTCTAAAAAGTTCCAGAAGAAATGTCAACACATGAACCAAATAAAATTGAAGAGGGTAGCCGTCAGATGGCAGAAAATTATTTAAAAATCGAAAAAATTACGCGAAAAATCGTTACATTCAAGAGTTTTCCTGCCGATTTTGGTATCGGTCGAGAGCCCATACCGCGCTGAACACAACAATGGCGGGTCTGGAGGCCAACATCATGAATTTCCATGTTCGACCGTACCTGTCACCCGCCAGCTGTACGCCGACCAGGTAGATGATTACCATGCGAGAGTCGCATCTCGCCGAGCCCACGTGCACTGCAAGGTAAACGATGCCTGAGGGCATCGTTTACCTTGTAGTGCGCGTGGGCGAGGCGAGATGCGACTCTCGCATCATGACGCCCTTGGAATAGGGCTCAAGCGGGGCTCGAAACGACGCCTGGGTCGTGAATTTTTTCGGGGCTGGGTGTGCCGATACCCAGGGCGAACGAGGCCCTAGCCTCCGATCTTTCCGAGAGTGGTCGGATGCCGCTGATCGGCTGGAGGTCTGTCTCCTCGTGGTCCATCGGGCTCATTTCGAGTTCCGGTGGCCGCAAGGATCAGGTTTTGTCGGAATCGAATCTACAGTTTGGCACTTTGGAGCAATGGCAACGCAGCGGTCTATAGTTCTGCTGCTTACGGTTCGAATCCTACAGGTGCTTTTTTTCTGCAGATAACAATACGAGTCCTGACAATGTGCTAAGTGACGTTTACCATGAGTATCAATCGCGTTTGCTGATATGGACGTACAGTTTGGTTCAAATGCTTTTATTAAAGTCTTATAAAGGTTTATTAATTTCGTCTTCTACAGAATTTTTCAACCGAATTATTGTGGGTTCTTTAATATCAATAATAAGTGTTTTATTAAATTTTATATTACTTTTTTGTCAGAATGTCGAAGTTTCCGGAAATTTCCGCTGGGCCATCGTATTTAAGAGAAAACTGGGTTAAGGGTTGGGTGGTGGAATGACTGAATGGATTAGAGCACAGTCCAGTAATCCGATGGTTAGGGTTCAGTTGTAGCTGAGGGTATCCTTGCCCAACCTACAGGGTAGTACCGCCGTCGACACGAAATCGATCGAAGGTTCAAATTCGCTCCGAGGCACATGATCGCCCACATCGTAAATTTTTGATTATTTTAAAAATATCTACCTCTTTAGATATCTCTCTAGATATCCTGCAGAGAGATAAGAACGGTCGACAAACTCGGAGCGTTCCCCCTTCCAATCGAATCCCCAACCCGGTCCCAACGTCTCAGAGTAAGAGCACTTACCCAACCAAGTCCACCGCAGACGGGTAAAGGGTAAATTCAATACCAACTGGTGCGTCAATCTACTCACTAGATGTCTTCACTCAAAGATCGCCGTAATATACGCCATGTCCCCATTGATATGGCTGATTGCATTGATAGCACCGCACCTTCAGCACTGGAATCGCAAATCAAGAAAATCCACTTTCTTGATTCTGTCATTGGCATTATTTATGCACTTAACCGCATCGCTTTTGCACATTAGAAAAAAGTGAACACCATCACAAAGTTTAAAGGCGCTTCAAAAACATGTATTTCTGAGAACTCTGTAGAGTATTGGTAAGCGTAGAAATGTATCACCCAACCACAAAATAAGCATTGAAATGATCGAAAACAGTTCAATAATTACACAAACATCGTACAAAGAGATCAAACAACGACCAAAAGACTGTGCTTTTTCCGTCAGATCTCTCCCCGTCGCCTCTGATTCATCTTATTCCTCGGATCGTGGATACTGTACCAGTCCTCGCTCTCCTCGCGTAGATTCGCGTCCTTCGCCTTTGACACGTTCGGATCTTCATCTCTCGCTTCAAATTTGTGCATCATCCTTCAAAAAAGCACTTTGCTATCATCCGTCTCGGGCCTATCCTATAAGGGGGAAGGGCAAAAGTAAAAAGGAAAATGCAACAAACTTCTTTATTTCTCAATAACGTCAAATGCTCCTGAAAAGCGCGAAAGTGATGAATTCTCGAGTGGTCTCAAGAAAGTAGCATACAGACACATAAAAACGACGAGCACATAGTAGGATCCCAGTCCCCAGTAGAATCCGAATTTCGCTAGTTAGAATGCCCGGAGGCACAAATTGTTTCGACTCGAAATTCGAAATTTTCGACGGTGCGGGCATCGGGACGAAATATTCACTTTTGCGACCCCAGAAAAGCACTTTGCCATCGTTCATATCTTGACGAGCTCTTTCGAATGATAGTACAGATTACTTGTAAGACTCAGAATTTACGATTTTTGTGATTTGACCTGTTTTTTTTTCAGAAAATCTCATTTCTCGGCTCAGAGGAGCTCCTGAGCCCGGATGTTCACAGAATCGTACTCAGCTCGACGAGATCTTTCGAATAATAGTACGGATTACTTGTAAAACTCAGAATTTGCGATTTTCGTGATTTAAGCGTAAACGTTAGATTTCCTCAGAGATCGTACTGATTGGTCCGAGAAGAGCCCAATTTGTAATATCAAAGAACCCGGTCGGAAACATTGGAATTGTGTTTTGAAAAAAGTCGTACTTATTAAACAAATTCTAAGATTTCCTTCTAAGCAGGTCCTACCTGGTCCGGGAAACATACAATTTGCATGTGAAAATATTCATTTTCGTTTGAAAAACATTCCGTACAGTTTTAATACAACCCGAAAATGGTAAAATACTCACCAGTCGTCACCCACGGTGTCCTCAGCGTCCAAGTCCACACCGAATTTCTCTTCTTCATCTTCTTTTTCTTTTTCGGGTTCCTTGATCTCAATCTTTTTATCGTGCAGAATAGCTGTCTGATTGGAGGCGGCCAGACGTTTTTGGAATCGCTCCAACAGGCTCATCGTCTGCAGAGGAAACATCAATTTGAAGTTTTTGTGGAGAAATTTTCTATGAAAGTTTCACTCACCTGATTTTCACGAGTCGGATCCTTAGTTTTCACGATATCCTTCGCTTTAGATTTGAATTTCAACTTCAGTCCATAGTACATTTTCATAGCTTCGGTTTGTTCTTCAGCTGAAAGAGAAATGGATATCATCATCGTTCTGAAGTAAAAATTTACCAACCATTACCGTCACAAGTACTACTTTATTAATTCGTTCAGAAAATTTCAAAATTTCAAGTCGTCTTTTTGAATAGTATGATAACCATGATGAAAACGCTGGTGGTATAGAGAATATCATTATCTGTGGAATTCACAAAAGTTACCTAACTATAATTATAATCACTGGAAATAAACCCCTCACCCTGTTCCACGTCGTCCTTCTCCTTCGGCTTTCGTAACGCCTTGATGTGCTCCTTCTGCATGGCCTTCAGCTCGGCTTGCATAGCCTCCCTAGGAATATTTAACATTGGAAAAAGAGAAGAAAAGAAAAATGAGGAGAAAACTTCGAGGAATACGAACATCCTTTCTCGCTCCTGTTTCCGCCTCTCCTCATCGATCATTCGTTCAAAGTCTTCATCTTTACCGTCATCGTCCACTTCTTCTATCTGGACACAAAATTAACGTAAATAAAGGAACAAATAAGTGCATTACAAACTTAATTCTAACTATTAACTAGAATCAGTATCGAAAAAGGACTATTTGCTCACCTTTCTTTTTACAGCAAACTTTGCACGTACGCTGGATACGGTGGAAGCATCTCGGTCAGCGTCCTCTTCCTAGGAATAAAAAATAACATAAATTACAATAACAATAGAATCCAATTAATATGTTTTCAGGAGAAGTTTAGTAGCAACATGAACCTAACAAAAGCGACTTTCCATTCTAGTTTGCACCATAAAAATATGTTAACAATAGTATCGCCAACAACATCCAATCGACCTGATTATTTATCAGATATCTATTTTTAGGTGTCAAATAATCAGTTATCACTTCCAAGTTTCACGTGGGAATTGCGTGTGAGACTTGTTTGTGTTTTGTGTTGTTTGTGACTAAAATTTTTGTGACTGAAAAAAATTTGTGACTAAAAAATGAAAAAATAAAAAACTGGAAGAAAGAAAAGTAACAAACCGGATCATAGTCGGCCATCTCATCCGCCGTCACCGCAACCTGTTTGCTGAGCTTCGGATCCTCATTCAGCACGTCATGAGCCGATTTTCCTTTCTTATTCAACACCTGAATAATTTTTTCTCAAAAATACAACAATTTTTGTCGAAAAAAAAGTTAGGTTACTGTTTGTTTCCCTCTCTCACCTTGTTTACTTGCTCCACTTCCATTTCGTCTTCCTCAGCTTCGTCGCCGAACGACAGCAAATTCAACTTCTTGGTTTCAATCGGTTTCTTTTCCTTTTTCTTCTCTTTCTTTTCTTTCACGCGTTCCCTAAAAGTCACTTACAAGGTGATAAATGATAATCTCGGGCAGTTCTCAGCGTCTCAGATTGTTTTTACTTATGCCTCATCTAACTACTCAAGATAGAGCAGCTTGTTATTCAGTTCTCTAGTGAAATTCTCCCATTATCAAAATCACAAGGAGCATGTGCAATTCTGATAGTACATTTTCATTCACTAATAATCGATGTGGAACTTATACTCTTTTTCACAAAACTTGTGAAACTCGCAACAATGAAATATGTTCTGGACGGTAAAATAATTGACTATAACTAAAGCTAGTTATCAAAATGGGCGTCAAAGATAGATCAATAGACCATTTCTAGGTCACAACAATTTTTCGAAACCAATCAAAAACTTGAAAAAGCTTTGAGGCTCAACGGCTCGTATACGGACAGTGTTCAGCAATGACACAAATCACTGACTAGGCATTCTGAATACATTCGTTGAACTAACAATTGACAACTTGAAAAATAAATTGAATAAATAAACTTGCAGAGAAACTCACCTTGGCTTAATGTCGTCGAAAGGATTGGTGAGCACGTCGACGCCAGTGATTTTATGAATGGTTCTCGGTCGTTCGTTGTCGTCCACGTCGCATTCGGTCATTTTCAGCATATTGAACACCGTGTTACCGACGATCTAAATAAAATCAATAACCATTAACACAATAAAATAATCAATATTGCCAATCAACGCTACTTAGCAGATAAATGGGGAAGAAGGACAGCGGTTTCTTAAAAGTCAGGAAGTATCATGGCTGCTACGGGATCCAATCTTTTCTTATAATCAAGTCACCATTATCAGGAAGCCAATGCAGTACAAGTTCGTTTACCACAAGCATCCCATTCTTTGGAATTCAGGTAATTTGGCAGTGTAGGATAGCAGCATCCCACGGTTTTCGGCTAACAAAACTAATTCTCAGGGCGTTAAGGCAAACCCTTTCTTGTATGGCAAAGTTTGAACAGTTTTCAAATATGTTCGAAGGGAACTGTGGTCAGATCAAAATTCTTAAGTTACAGAAGTCGCACTTCTTTAAATCGAGTTCTCGGTTCGTCCAGTTCGACCCTGTCTTATCCATCTTTTCAAAGGCATGTGGCGAAGTTCCTTGTTTAAACTCTAAAGGCTTATAGTAGAATTTTACTGACTGTTTTTCTTACTTCTTTGACGACTGACACAGTCTATTCATGTGTTTACTTTCTTTTATGTGCGCTGTCGTACCTACAATAAATAAATAGTACTGAATAATAGTCCACAACCTATTCAATTTGAGAATACGTCTATACTGTTGGAGGGTAGGATGTCCGATAGAAAAAGGATGAAAAGAAGTGCGGTTTTAGACAACTTCGTTGATACCCAGAGGAACAGATAAGAATAGTCCTTTCTGCTCTCTGAACAGGATACGATGGTCTAACTTGAACGAAAAGATCTCTCAATAGAAATCAACAGAAACTGTAAACGAAAAGAAAATGAATTACAGTTAGATAAGAATTACCTTGCCGAACAACGTGTGCTTCTTATCGAGATCTCGAACATCATTGCCAACGGTGAAGAAGAACTGACTCCCATTGTCGTCTCTCCCGGCGTTCGCCATTCCCACCAGACCTCTACGATTGAATCGGAGACGTTGGTGGAATTCATCCTGAACGCAGACGACATCAAAATCAGCAATAAATTTTTAATTTTTTTCTCTCCTCATTTGTTACGATGTCTAAGATAGTCGAGAGAAAGAAGAATGGGTATCAAATAGAGCAACGGAAAATTAAGAGTACAGTATATCAGATTCGTTAAGTCAACTGTAACGTAAATAGAGTTAACACAAGGAGTAAAAATGTTAGCACACACAAAAAAATTTAAAACCTAAACAATTTCATAGAATCCATCCGTTTAAAAGCTGAAAAGCCATGTGCTGAGTGAGGAAATAATGAAAAATGTAGCCTTGAATATTTCAATAGCAAACTGACAACCTGCCAATCCCAAGAACAACTAACCTTGAATGGCTTTCCGTATATGCTTTCTCCGCCACGTCCCGTACCTGTCGGATCTCCACCTTGGATGATATAATCTAAAATTAAACACCTTGTGAGTAAAGTTTGAGAAGATTTCACCTTCTAAAGGCGCTCAGACATACATGACGCTGATAGTTCTGTGGAACGAACTCATTTCAAGTAAGATGATTATGTGTAAGCGATTTGTTCCCTTTATCTACACCAATTAAACTTTACTTCTTCTAAAATCTCGCCTCATGTATAGTAATTTGCAAGGATATGCTATCCATTCGTTCCAAATATACCTCCATATCAAGACATTCACCTTTTACCAATCGATGAAAAATAGTTCCGTTGTAGTATTTCTCCATGCATAGCTGAATGAAATTTCGACACGCCAGTGGGCATTCCTTGGTCCAGAGCTCAATTTCGATATCACCAACCGTTGTATGTAGAATAACCTTGAAAAATCAATAGAAAGGTCAGACACCACCAATCCACTATGAAAATGGATTCAGAAGGAATTCGGGAACTATGGGATTCCCTTATTGCTCTTCAAATTCAAAATTTCACGAAAACAGGTGTATTTTAAGAACATCTGAGAGGGAAAATCCTTAAAACTGGGTCGATACTAAACGGCGCTCTTTGGGCAAGGTTTTCTTGTTCAGTCCCATTCCTATACATTCACAAATACCGTATATCCTTGAAAGTGAATCACAGTTGCATGTTTTTGAGCAGACACACCCTCTGCAATTCATACGGTAACTTTTTCAGGTAAAGCATTTTTGAGCAGACACACCCTCTGCAATTCATACGGTTACTTCTTCAGGTAAAGCAATGTTCTGCAAGAACAACTGTAACACCAAAAGATCCTGACGTTCCTTATGTTTCCCTATAACCAGCACTTTCAAGACTTTCAAGGTTATTTATACCAACGAAAAGAAGAATGGCCAATTAACAAAACATTTCAATCTATAAACACCCTCCTAGACATCACTGCTCGATAAGCGAAGTGATCCAACAGTTGAAGCTACTTCTCAGCTTAGTAGTTCCCCCATTGCAAAGTCGTTACAGGATCGAGAACGGCTGGGAGCCCAGAAGTTTCATTCCCTTGCACTTGTTAATTTAATGCATCAATAAATGAGAAAACATGACGAAAGAACAGAACAACATTAGAAATCTAAATGTCTGGGTAAAAGTCAACCAAATGCCCAACATACCTTTCCCGAGGTTACTGGTTCGTTGATGTACTGCGTGCTCATCACTGGCTTTCAGTTTTCTAGAAGAATAAAAATACTAAAGTAAACGGTGCCGATTTGACGAAGAAAATCCGCTTGAAGTACTTAGTCGAGCTGATACCATGTGGACACCAGAAAAACGTAAAAACAAACTTTATTACATTCAACGAGATACATGACATGAGATAAATACCATCAGGATCTCGCTCAGGATGTACTCGTTCAACAACCGTGAACAGAGAGATAACGTTAAACTCTAGGTAAGCAGCTACACCGGGAACAGTAGTTACTTAATCACACTATGACTATACTGGGAGCTGTGCTGGAACAAAATACCCTAATTTTTGAACAATAAAAAAGCTCATTTACGGGCGTTGATGATCTGGATGAATTCAGGCTTGAGAGAAGCACCACCGACCAGGAAACCATCGATGTCGGGCTTCTTGCCCAGTTCCACGCAGTTGGCGGCCGTCACAGAACCTGATAGAATAAAATAAGAATTAAGGGTTTCAGAAATATGCATTTTCTATGCGATTATTAACTTGTTACATAGACTGTATTTATTACAGTAAACAAACCTTTACTGATCGACCACATCCATGAAACTTGCAATACTTCCAAAAGAATTGACTAGTATTTATTTATTTATTTATCAATGCACGGAAACCTGCGCAAGTGGCTCATATAGGTCCCGCAGCGATTGCCCGTTACCGTATTACCAGGGACGCATTTCATCAGTTCAGGGGCCGTATGCTCGTCTCTCCCGGCCGGGCGATGGGCGCCCTTCGCCCAGCTAGTATGATAGACACACTGAGCTGTATTCCATTGCACTTACCCGGCCGGGCGAAGGGCGCCCTTCGCCCGGCTCGGGTGAGACGAGCATACGGCCCCAGCTCGCCGTCTTTTGCTATTTGTTCATCGTTTTATTTTAAAACTTTTCTTTTATTTCAAATCTTTATTTCAATCTACTAGTGGTTAGTTTTTGTTTTTATTTATTATGTGTTTAGCAGCCGTTTGTCGGCCGGCAGGCCGCTGAATGGCTGGTGACGATATATCATGAATAGTGTGTTGTTAATAGAAGTTCCAAAACCAGACCCATACCAATTCAGTAATTCAATATAGGATTAACCTACGAATCATCATGAATAAAATTTCATTCAACTTTTTCATAGATGTTCAAATTAAACCGACATTTGCGCTTGTCCCCTCGGAACTATACCCTGACTCTAACCTTCATTACCCTACTCGCTTCAAACGAATGACGATGAAAAATCTGGGCTAGCAAATAATTGCTACTTATAGTTACTTGTTAAAATCAATAGCAGCTGAGCCGCTTAATTGCTAACTTCTACAACCCGGGTGATAAACGGGACGTTTGAAAAGAAGTTCTGGACTCGAATAAGTTCAAATAACTCGAAATAAAAGTTCTATATAAATTCAATATAAAACCTTTAACCATTATCCATCAATACGAAAAGCTTACCTCCATAAATAATACGAGTCTTCTCGGCACAATCTGCTGACACTTTTTCCTTCAAGAACTCCCGAATCCAGAGGTGGACCTTCAAATAACGATTTTTTTCAGTCGTCAAATGAAAAAGTTCTATGATAAATTCAACGTGAAACAGTTAATCACTATCCATCAATAAGAAAAGCTCTATGGGGGTCCTCTGGTGTCCTCCATAAAGTCCGTTTTTAATGAATACGAGTTATCTTCTCGGCACTATAATGCCGTATTGCATTGACACTTTTTCCTTCAAGAACTCCCGAATCCAGAGGTGGACCTTCAAATTAAACATTTAATTTTTTCATTTTGAATATCTCAATATTTTATACATTCATCAAATATTTTTATTCATCTTCATTTCAGAAGAATGTTTACTCACTTCCCAAAAGCGTTAAGTACTCAGCAAAATATAAAAAGTCATTTATAAAGGTAAGTTCTACGACAAGAGCTCCTTTTCCTCTCAGTTGTGTTTTTACCTTCCCGCTTGATTTTTTCTTGTTCTATTCCATCTTTTTTGATCAGTATGATTAATCAATTCACGTATTTGCCTTGTTCCTCGGCACATCTTTATAAGTAGGTAAAGATCAATAGAGAAGTAAAGAATCTTAGAAAAGAAATGTAATGATAGCCAACCTCCTGAGCCTGATCGGGACTGGCGGTCTTGCCGGTTCCAATTGCCCACACCGGCTCGTATGCGATGACAATGTTCGTCCAGTCGACTTTCTTGTCCACTAGGGCTTGCATTTGCCGGAAGTTCACCTTTGAAAATATTCTCTTTTGAAGCTTAGAACTTTTTTTAAATTGCTTAACAGCTGTTCAAGATTCTTGGGACAGCTTTGAGCATGGGAACATCCATCAGAACCATCAGGCAACGAAGAATTTTCCAGAATAAAAACACAAAAAGCAACATACCTCTTTCGTTTTTCCTCCTTCTCTTTCTTCAAGCTTCTCACCGATACAGAATATGACATTGATGTGATTCTCGAGAGCGTGAACAGTTTTCTCGGCTATGAGCTGAAAAAAAACGAAGATTAGAGACCGTATTTCGGTAGTTCGGTAACAGAATTTACCTATTCGTTCAAACATCCAAGCACTGGCATTATATAATAATTCAAACACGATCATAAGAAGAAAAAACAATTGTAATTCTGATTCCGTGGCTAGGAATTCGAACTGATTTCACAGTGAAAAATTCTCGGCGGTGATTTTTTCAAAAAAAAATCCACATATATATTCCGATTCACCAAACAAGTTATCCATTAGCACAGAGAGAAAAAAATGTATTGATCAAACAGAAACAAAGGAAAAAAGATAAATTACCGCATCAGTTTCTCCAAATATATGACGCCTCTCTGAATGGCCGAGAATCACCCATTCAATGCCCAGATCCTTGAGCATAGCGGGAGAGATTTCACCGGTGAACGCGCCTTTTGCAACCTAAAATGAAAAATAAGAAAATAGTTACAGAATGTAGGGAAAAGTTGCACCTCAAATCAACTATCCAATCAACTGCCTAGGAATAACGAAAGGCGTAAATAAATAAATAAATTGTACTGTTTACTAATATACAACCCTCTTATCTTGAAAACGTGCATCACAGGCACTTCACTAAGAACCCCACAAAATTTTAAAATAATGAATTTTTGCGCCCAAGTTTTTAACTATCCAAATCCGTCTCCAGAGGGGCACAGGTAACCGCAAAGTCTACCTTGAAATTTAAGTTACTGAATTATTGAGAGGGATGTCTAGATCCAAGCGAGGCTCAAAGGACTGCATCGCTCGAATGAGCCCGATCTAATCGATATAAAAAAGGTACAGCAATATTCGAAAAGTTTCCCGTTTGAAACCAAGAAAACGGAAGACTGAATAATTGTATCTGAACGTCACGATTAGTTTACCCACCTTGTAGCAGTTCTGTGCCGAAACCTTGACGGAATTCTTGATATGTTCTTTAACATAGCTGATGTAAAGAGCTGGTGGCGCAACAATCACATCAACGCCGTCGACTCCTGAAAGTAAATTTATTCAGCGACTAGAGAACACTCGAGTTATGAAAAACACGGCGATTTTGAGGCAAATTTGCACATCGCTTCTTCTTGAACCCTTTATTTCTCTGATTTCACCCTAATCTCCGTTACGCTACGTCTTCAGTGAAACGAAAACTGGTCAGATTTTACTCATGTTGGTTTAATTATGTTCAATCCTTTAGGTGAGTATCGATAATTGTTAGCCAACCCCAAGGTAAGCCATACCCTATGGAAATCGATTCAAACTTTTATCAACATCAAAAGCCAACAGGGGAACACACCCAGGCAACCGCCTACCTATTCGTGGTATTGGAAGGTTTATTCCACATCAATGTAGCTAGAAAGTGCAACATTTAAACGCGATTCAAGTAGATTAGACGCCGTCGGACAGTTCCGCACGAAATCTGACCCAGTCAATAACCAATTTGAATCGGTTTAAAAATCAAAACGAGATTCGAGGTCCCTGATCAAAATTCTGAGCAACCACAGGAAGCGAAGGCCGAGTGGATTAGTTGATTCAGCGGAACCACGGGAAAGCCATACTTACTGTGTTTGAAAGCAAGAAGGGAACACCATTTTTTGTAGGGTAAAACATATTCCGATGCTGGAGAGTGCACCGGATGAGGAACATTCCTATGACATTTTCGTTGTACTTAATTTACCGAAAAAAATCGAACTGTTTTTAGATTTGTATCTTCGGGTTTTTCATACTTGAACATCAAATCGAGCAGGTTTCTGTGGAAAAAAAGGCCTTAGAAAATACTTTTCTTTGACTGCGCTCTCCAACCCACATAGCACTCATAGTTCTACACGACAGTATAAATGAAATGAATGAAATCCTAATTTTATTACCGCTTTTTGCGGGTTACTATTATTTATACTAGAATATGGTGTTGTAATGGTGGTGCTAGGTTCATCGCAAAAATCGCATCTCAGGCGGGATTCGAACCCGCGTCTCAACCTATCCGGGGCTGTGTAGTAACCACTATGCACAAACACGTTTTCACTTACTTCCAGCACTCACCAGTATTAACGGGTTGAGCCGGTGAGCCGACTTCGGCATTACACCAGTTAAGCTGGAAGCGTTTTACAATTAAATCCGAAATGCGAAATTCTAGATTTATTACCGCTTTTTGCTGGTGCCGCCGCATCCCGCCTGAGATGCGATTTCTGCGATGAACCTAGCACCACCATTACAACACCAAAATGAATGAGTTCGACACACCTCCGCTCTTGTTGAGGAACTCGACGATGCCGTCGATGGACTTCTTGTCGCCGTTCATCTTCCAGTTTCCACCAACGAAGAATTTGCGCGTCATGGCTTCGGCAGCGTTCTACAACCGATCCGAAATAAAAATGAACCATACAGCAGTCAGCATCAATTAACACGATTATCACCGATGTTAACATGTCGATTAGGATAGGAGGACGGAGAACTTGCGAAAAGAATTGAAGAACTACAAATGAATCTGTTAATGCAGACTTACGCCTGCCACTATACGCTCACGCCTCACTTATAAATAGTGAATATAGTTTATCTGTTAAGCTTATAAAATCGTTACCGCCTCCGATGCAGATTTCCCCAAAACACCCTAGCGTTTTAGTAGTTTTGATTCAGAATTGGGTGGAATATCTAGGTTCCAGGCTTAACTAAACGATAGCAAGCATTCAAAACTTTACTTTTTAACTAAACGATAGCAGGAATTCAAAACCTTATTTATCTTCGTTCCATTTGTTTTACTAAAGCGTATGGTTGTCATAGGGTTGTCAGTTGTATAGTTTTATAGTAACTTTTTTCTGTCACATGTGAATGCAGCATGTAATAAACAATACAATCAATACAATACAAAAAGCTCCGGAATGATCTGTTACCAGAAAGTGCTACCAGGTAGAGAATCCCATTAGGTAAGTTTAATGACGATTGTAGGATGATCATTTTTCCAAAATAAAAAATGGACAAGGTCTCGTGATTTCACTTAAATGAGTCCCTAGTCGAAGAGAAGGACACAGTTACCAGATTAGTGAACTTGGAGAGGGTACAGGGCACTGGGAGGTGGTTAGCTAAAGGAATTCAAGGAACGTCCATCTCCTGAGAAAGGCCCCATGTTTCTGAGCTGTCCCAGGCGCTAATAAGCAGCAAAATCTCTATGTCCAAATAGAAAATTATTAAAAATTTTACAAATATAAATAAAAAACACCAGACACCGTCGACAGCGAGTATTCCTAACATTTGTCCAATGGAAATTTGGCTGGGTGGGTGGACGACGAGTCGAATGGCGACGGCCAGATCGATACTGGCAAAGAGCGATTGAGGCCGCGGTTCGCACTCTCTCAAATACTCTCGAGAGAGGGCAGCAGCTGCTACCCTGCTCAGACAGGGTAAAAATAGAGAAAAAAAAAGAGAAATTCGTCGTAGACGATTCTCCTGGGTCTACGACATCTCACGACTAGGCTTTTCGAAAAATCCCGGTCAAAAATGATCCAGATTGAGTGGGGTAGATCAGGGTCAAAATTTTCCAGTTGTTACGCGCTGAAATAAAACCAAAAAGAAAATTGTGAAAATCCTCGTCAACGCACCCTGACTGTACAGAGTGGAGTCTCTTTTACTCGAGGACGCTGTTGGAGATGTTTGGGTTAAAATTCACCTAGTTGATTTTGACGGATCACCGTCGACACCAGATAGGCACTATTTACCTTCTTTGTTGTAGCGTGATCGCTGATCTTCAAACAAAACGACACAAAAATCACTGAGGAAAGTATAGAGAGCGATCTCTTGTCTTTCTATGAATAAAATTTGCATTAAACATTTATTACCCTGAATTACCTATAACTGTATCTTAACCCTGTTCATAGGCACAAACAAGCTGAAGGTCCGTTCATACTCGGCGACAGAGCGGAGCGGCGACACGGCGTCCTCTGCATCCCTAGCCTGCAGGACCGCTTTGCCGCTGGGTATGAACGAGCCTCCAGTGAAACAGAGCCTGATGACGAACACAGGTAAACCAGTACAACAACGACACAGTAAAAAGGAATGGTCAACGATTATAAATTATCAAAGATCAGTTCATTACGGAAAACATTAAAATTCAGCTGGCAGTCATAAAAGGCATCATCGTGGCGGTTTCAACATTTTAGTTTCCAGATGAATTTTACTCGTAGAAGCTTATCGTTTCCATGTGTTTGGCGCCGTTCGATCGTGGGATGGTAACGTCGGCCTGTTTTGCGACCAAAATAGCTGCCCCGATGGCGCTGGAGTCGGACGGGGTGTAGATGTGCACTTTCGGAATCCATGAACCGTCCACGGCATGCACAAAACCTGAAACATTCGCCTCTACGATCCTAAATGGAAGGCGAGTACATGGCGCGTCCATAGAAGACTATCAAAGTCGACCATTTTACCCAAAAAGGAATAAATCGAAAAAATCACCTTTTCTAACCACCTTCCACGAGAGGAACACAGATCCGACGAGGACCAGGTTGATCTCGGCACGGGCCTCCTGAAAATATTCAGTTAAAGAATTCCGATATTTAAAAAAAGAAAAAGGACCCACACTCGGTAGATGACCAGCAGCGACCACAAACTGCCTGCCAAGAATCTCCCCAGCGTCAAAGAACAACCGGTTTATCGCCGGGTCGTCAGTGTCTGTAAGAGAACTAAGTATATTAAAAGTTTAAGTTTTAACAAAAATTAATGTTTATGACGTCACTCACGCTTCGCTAACTCCTTAGTGAACGAGGCGATGTGTGACTTTTGGAATTTACTGTACAGATGTTCTAAGATATCCACTTTGTCTTCGATTTTAAAGTGCTGGAAAGAGAAGAAAAATAATTAAAGAAGTGTGATAATTTGATAATTTTACTCACCTTTAACATCAGCTCCCTAATCAGATCTGTGGAATCGTGGGGAGTCTCCATACCATCATCCTCGTCGAACAGCATTCGGATGGCACTGTAAGTTCGTTACCTTTCCAACAGAGCCTTATCCCCTACCTATGGGGATTGGAAACCAGAGAAAAGGTAAATCAGAAATGGGTAAAGGTATACCGTAGAGCTATCCAGAACCCGCTGCCGCCGTCACCGATTATGTGACCCCAGCCGCCGACACCAAAAACGCGGCCGTTCTCCAGCAGGACACGGCACGACGAGCCGGTTCCGGCTATCAGGATTACACCGCCTGCAGAATAATACGAATTTTTGAAAAAAAAATTGTAAAAGTATTATGTGAAGGAGTTACCTACAACTGTATCTCAACCCGGTTTATAGGCACAAACAAGCTGAAGGCCCGTTCATAGTCGGCGACGAAGCGTCCTCTGCATCCCTAGCCTACTGGGTCGCTTTGCCGCTGAGTACGAACGATTCTTCAGATGCACAGCAAGAATGAGTACTCTTTGAGTTCGCCTCGATGGTTTTTCATGGTGTTACTGTGATAGTTACTTGATTTTTCTACTTTAGAGCAGCCCAAAGACAATATAATAATAGGCCTATAAGCAAATCGGTATGATGTTGGCACAATGAACATCAAAGACGCTTGAATAGTTTCAATTGGGTGGCTCAATAGGAGGGAGGTTCTGCTGTTGGTGCAAAATTTCAAACCTACAAGACAAGGAGGATTGGTCGGGGAAAAGGCTGAGTTCGGGGAAAGATCGTCAATTACTGATTTCTTGCTCATCTTACTAATGGCTACAAGTACAATCCTTGGAACTGAAGTCGTAAGATTTTCACAACTTTTACATTCAAAAAAAAGGCTAATAAACGAAGAGAATGCTCCTAGAAAGGTCAATCAAGAAAAGTTTTGCAAAACAATTCCTCCGTGTTCGATTCTCAAAACGAATTAAGAGTCAATCAGGAAAGGTAAAAGTCTACAATTTGTTTGTATTTGAACCTATGTAACATCATCATTCGCTGGAATCGGAATAATAAATATTAAAATAAAAAACGAACCGTTTTCAAACGCTGAAGCGACAGTGGCGACGGCGTCGGAGTTTATGAAGACGTGCTCAAACAGATCTCCGTGATGTTTCCGGAGGCACTCGACGAACAATGCATTGTCACGAGCTCCTTCAGCTCCCGATAGTCCGAGACCCTAAGAAGTTTAATTATTCCACAGAATTATAACCGTCATAAGAAAAGTACCAGGCTTAACCAAACAATAGCAGGTATTCAAAAGCTCCGGGATAATATCTTACCAAAAAAACGCTTCCAGGGCCGGGATTCATGAACGGTTCACCGGCCGGTTACACGGCCGGCCGGTGATATTCACCTCTGTTATCCGCCAAAACGTGATTTATCAACGCACAGTTATTCACTTTGGCGGTGAACTGGGTGGTGAAACGCTAACCGGGAAGCGTAACAGGAGGGGAGTCCTAATAGGTAAGCATAATGAAGGTTGTAGAAAGGAACGAGAAAGCTGCAAAGGAGCGAGAAGTTCAAAGTCGATAAAACTCACCAGTCCTTTGAGAGGTAAGCGGATATTGTTCTCCTGGGCAGCTTTCCGTACCCAGGTGGCTACGTTGTTGGCCGTTCGCTCGATGCCGTCCAAATTGTAGTTGGTTCCACCGGTCGTAGACTCACCCAACGTCTCACCGTCCGCGTTGACAAAAATTAACTTCGATTCGGTTGCTCCTCTGGAAACCGTGAATTTCTAGACAAGCAGGTACCATCCTCACACCTAACAATACCATGAGTGGATGGAAAGCACGGGCTGGGGTAACAAGGAATGACCGAGTACCTCTACACCTGGGCCCACATTCACGAACGGACCAGCGGTCTCCGAAACCGCGGCGCAGCCAGAGCCAGACGGCAGAGTCGATGAGAGATTGCGTTTAACATAGGAGGTTTAGGATAAGTAGAGAAAGGAGCGCGCCGTTCACAAGCTATATCTCGGGGTTTATCGGGGTTTACCAATGATGAATGTGGGCCCTGTTGCTACGGCGATGAGTCAACTGAAGGGTTAAAGGCAGAAAAACCAAGCCTCTAGGACCTATGTGCTACGAAACCAGAGACTCCGAGAGATGTCGATCAATCTAGGGTGAATATTGGAATGTGAAAGAGGCACTGATAAACGATAACGTTGAATCGAGGACAGACGGGTATGATAAACGAACCGCCAAGGGTAACCCAGTGGGAAAAGAGGATTAAGCGATCCAGAAACAACATACTTGAAAGTACTCAAGAATGAATGCATGCCAATAACGTTCGAAATTAACCAAGACTGACGTACCCCTCAATGCCGCAGAAAACCTGATCAGCCATTTCTCCCGGTCGATAGATCACACCGATTTGAATGGAATTGTCGCCGAACTGTCGCGTTTGTATAAGACGAGCTTGCAAGTCGTTCAGCAGAAGCAGATCCTCCACCGACCAGTTGTCGCTGAAAAAATCATACAAATGATGCAGATGCAATGTTATCGGATGATAACAATACGATGGTAAACATGAAACGGCGGCACAGTCTATCGATGGAGCGCCGATGTACGATCGGAATTGATTGATGACGACGGCAAACAGCGAACCGGCGGATCAGCTACGATCCTTTGCTTTCTCAAAGCTACTAGATTTGCTGGTTCATGTAACACTTAACAAGGATATTTACACCAGGCGGTCAAGCAAATTCAGTCTTATCAGCGTTCATCCGATAAGAGCCTATCAGACGGGCGTGAAACGTGGCCTTGGACGAGGCCCAAAGATCGGTCACTGACCGTCTGATCGGAGTTTTTGCTTTTTATAGGAACTCGATATCGGCTAGATCTGGTGAGAAATTGAGAAATTTCAATTTCGGTCTTCAGCCACTGGCCACTAGGAGGAAGAAGAACGATCTGCTTATGCTGTATAAAATCGTTTGCGGCCTAATTAAGTGTGAAAACAATGAGTTGCTCAAATGAAAGCCATCTCGGACAAGGGCTGGCGCTCTGAATATAGTAATACCTAAGGCCAAAAAAAAACTTTTTTGTCAGTAGAGCAGGACGGGAATTCGACAAGTTCAGTAAGATGAGTTATATCTTACCTTGTCTTCGTTCGTTTAAAAAACAAGTTGACAACTTCCTAAAGAACAAAAATTAGATCCAAACATACGTTCGCCCGTTCCTCTATATAACATTCCTACAGCGTAGCGTAACACCGCCACCTAGCTTTCATATCGTCTTATGATTCCCATGCTCCTCATACCTTTCATTACCAACTTCTTTCTCAAGTTCATTTCTAATTCGAATTCTAACTCCACGTTTTATTACTTGTTTTTTGTTAGGGAATTCGTATAGTTCCTATGATCCTATGTGCAAGTCCTTGTTTTTGATTTTATGATCCATGAGCTAATCGCTCACTCTTACATGATTGTCCCAAACACTCACGTAATAAATATGAATATGTGATCAAAGTAACCACTATATGGGGCATGCTAGGAATCAACGTGAAGTAAAAATGAAATTATAAGAAAAATCGCAATAGCAACGTTGGATAAGTCTCCTGAGACCGCGCCACGCACATATCTTCCATTGAAATCATTGAACAGAGGTAACTGGTAGGGAAAAAGCTGTCAATAAACTACTGAACCTACTCTCGCTCGGCGTAACTGAAGTAGAACCGAAGATTGGGAAATTTGTCGAAGAACTTGGAGACGGTGATGATCAGCGGTTGGAACGTGCACACATCGTAAAAGACGTCTGAAGCCACCAGAAAGTCCAGGGAGTCCAAGTCGGCCAGGACTGTCGCCAGGCTGTCCGAGTTCTGCCAGTCGAGACCCTGAAATTATAAGAAAAATCGTCAATAGCAACGTTTAACGACTGAAAGCAGGAGGTCACAACCAGTCTCGTTAAGGCCCATTCATATTCGGCGGCAGCGGCAAAACGAGGCTCCATCCCCCACTTGCTGCCAAAACCGGCGGTGCCGCTGCCGCCGAGTATGAATGTGCCTTCAGATTTGTTTGAGAAGTGCAGCAAACAATTCTGACGGAAACCGCGGTTCAAAATTCCCGCCGACGAATGGGCGGGGCGGCGCCGCGAATGTTGAACCGGGTTTGCGCAGTTTAGGATGCCCTGCGGCTAACACACCATTGGGAAATGAGCAATCTACGATCAATGAGCCGGAATCACCACAAAGTTCAGCAAAAATGGCATTTTGAATTTTTAACAAAGCGGAGAAAAGAAAAACGGAAAAACTAAGCCCGGAAAAGGGCGTGAGAGCTACCTTTACTTGGCAAACATCGAGAAGATCGTTCTTTGCCACATTTTCCGCCAGCAGCATCAAAATCTGCAAAATTATAGCTCTAAGTCATACCAATTTGAAAAATGAGGTCAATCGCAGTGGCGACTGAGAATCATCACAAATGAACCACACGAGTAACGCCCGACAAGCAAAGGTTGAACAAAGTATAATGCAAATGTGGCATGCGACGCGACCGCTCGCGCGGCCTTAAATTTGATCCAGTGAGATGCTACAACTTGGCAGAGAACCTACGGAAAGACAATTAGAGCCATATATCGATGAAATGAGGCGTTCAAGAAGTTGCCTTCATTAATTTTACTGTATTTTTTCGTCGCTGTCTTCTGCCCCTCTTGTACCATCGAATATCTAGTAATAGGGGCTTAGTGAATTGCTGCCTTGGGTAAGTAAGGGTAGAATCTGACCGACCTCATCACTGGGGTAGTCGGTGAGGACGACTCTTCGAGCACCGAGCTTCCCGAGGGCGATTCCGACCAAGCCTGTGCCTGAGCCCAGCTCCAGACAGCTCTTCTTAGCGAGCATACAAGGATTACCGCAGAGGAACTCGGCTTTGTATTCTGTTTCGAATTCAACCAACTTAACCGTTTTACTTCAAATCAATCATTTTAGGACAGTATTCAGCTTCGATGTTATTGCAGCAATGTATCAGCCCGTGTGCCTACCAAAAAGCTCCACTTCGCCAAGCTGATTCGATCGATATCCATCACCGTCTACCAATCACATGGGACCTGAGGGTACTGCTATGCAGCCCAAAAGAAAGCAACAACACTATTTATCCGTATATCCTTGAAAAAAAATAATTCTAATGTTACCTAGACATTGTGCTGCCGGCCATAGTCCTCTCCAGTGTTGCTGATTGGCCCCGATATCAGCCATCCTTTTGAGTTGTCATCGACAAGCCCCGCTGTTGGCTGTAACATCTATGGCGTCTATAACAACAGAATAAAGTAATTCATCCGTTTGTGGAGGAGTATATTCAAGCCATCTTTAACGGTGATGAGTAACGGTGTATGCGGCTCCGTGCGCATCTCCCACTGCCCACAAAGGGCACAGCGAAGAGGGATTAAGGATTTGGTGGAGGTACAGTAACTCGTCAAAATTCTCTCAGGTTAGGGCCCTTACAGACCCGACAATAAACAGACATTAAGTGCAATTTGAGCGACGAATTAGCCGTTGAGTATGAAATTGAGCGAAACACACGACGACGAGCATTCTCGTCCAACGCGACGTTTGCGGCGGCCGCACTGCTGTAATCGATATCACGTTGCAACGCGCGGTCGGCCGCGTTGGACGAGAATGCTTGTCGTCGTGTCGTCGGGTCTGTAAGGGCCCTTACACGCAGGAACTCAAGTAAACTGATAATAAACAGACATTAAGTCTTACGCTTGCGCGCCTAATTGCCAATTACCGATCAGCACTGGTATTTGGCATCAGCATTATTTATTTAAACTCTCCATGTGGAAATCATTTCCACTGTTAACGGAAACAAACTTGAGACGAATTAACATCTAATGCTGAATCCTCTCAAGTTTGCTTTTAACTTCGTCTGATTGATCTGGACGTTTTCCAAACCAAAAATGGACGTTTTGGAAAACAAGCTGGGCATTTTTCAAAGTAAAATGGATATTTTTGAGAGCTAACAAATTGACAATTTGGTACGAAAATCATCCACTCTTAACTGAAAATTCTATAAAATTGATATGATCATAGCAGTGAACAGAGACAGGTATTTCCTATATCAACATCTTCCCCTTCCTCGATAAGTCCGCTAGCAGTCTGCCCGACTCCGTAGGGATGGGAGGCTCGTTCAGCCTGGTTGGGGACCGATCGCTCCACTGGGCTGGTGGAAGTAGCGCCTCTCACCACTGCACTACGCATTTGCATAAATACTACTAAGACAAAGCAAAATAGCTTCGTGATAATAACAGCAATACGTATAAACGGAACATGTTTGTACAACTTTTATTACAAGCACAAATTTTTTACATTTGAAATCCAAAATCACAGATATCTTACAAACACACAGTAATCGTTACGCCATGGAGTATGAAATGGCGGCGCAGAAGTGGTCATGGAAGGCCTATCAGATGATAACAGACGAACAGTCCCGTCAAAATGCATCCAACAAGCGGGGCAATCATCAAAAATTAGGGCAATATTTGTTTAGAAGTAGTAAATAAGCGTCACTGGTTAGGTTCTAGGTAGAAATGAAGCCGACTGTTCAACAGGGCCTAGAAATCGAGCGTTATAGTGCAGAACAGCATAATTCACACAGGTCACGCCGCGTAGTGTCACCCTAAGAAATTCAAGCAAACAAGATCCCCAGGAAATCTGAAATAGAACAATTGAATTGCTGAAAAATGAGATATGCGACAAGCTCCACAGTCGAAATATTCGTAAACGAGAAAGCGAAAGGCGACGGGCGATAAGTGCAATAAAATATGAGATTCACTCCGTAGGAACGATTTTGTACAGAGAGGCTCTAGCTGCTTTCCATCATCTCTTCGGCAACCTTGGCTAGCATATCCACCCGCTCCGTCGCGTCCTTTAACAGGATGCGAGCTTTCTGAAAAGTGATATAACGGTAGGTGAAAATGAAACACAAAAGAACAATGAACCATTTTTGGCTTCACCAAAAACGTTTCAATTGGTACGATTAGATTTCAATTCCAGACTCAAATCAGGATCACAGAACGCCAAGAATTTCCTTGTTTGTTCATGATTACCCAATCAACAACATTCAATCAGAAGAAAACGCTCATATAACATATGAGTAAACTTATATAACACGTGATTTTAGAACAAAAAAATTAAATTTGAAAATACAAAAATTCACTCCTTGCTCAATTTACCTATTCGGCGTCTTCTGTCAAGCTAAAAAAGTAGAAATGGAACTATAGAATCTCATACTACAAGTTCCCGGCCTTTTTCTACCGGAGAAAATAAGGTAAGAGGTGAAGTGGTCACGTTGACCACCCATCGCTTTTCATTCAAACAACAAAACACTAACGGTTATAATAACTAATGTTAAAAAAAAAATTGAAATGTGAGGGAAATAAGTAAATAAATCGTAGCGAGTGCGAGACATTGTGAGAATGAGTAGGGCCACCGCAATGACTTGCGATACCCCGCCACGGCTCGAGTCAGTGTCTTCACCTTCCCAGACAAATCTGGTTCCAATTTACCCGACACCGAAAGGACGAAGGGTTTGGTCAGCCTGTGCGAGGATAGATCGCTCGGATGTCGGATGTCAACAGCCCCTCTCAGCACAACACCACGCACGCCTTAGTGAATACAACAAAATAAGACGAAAAATGCATCAATAAATATAAACAATTATTAGGTCGTCGGAAAAGTTTCCCGCCACTTTTGCCAATGTTTTTAAAATTATTCCTCTCCTTTATTCCACTCGACATCCGACACATTTATGCATGATTACCATCAACAACATCTTGTTATTTATCAGATAAAATTGGAACTCTCCTCCTCCAGAATTTCTAGAGTTTTGATGAAAAGAATTCGGCGAGCACCGTTTTGAGGTACTCTCACTCGTCGAGCTGGTTCTCTAGTAATTGAATGGAAAACGAATGGAACAGGTATTATTTTGTTGGGGCAAGGTTCGACGAATGTCTTGGATAGGTCATCGGAAATGTCGGATATTTTTGAATTTTTTAAAAGGTCTCCTCAATAGGTGAATGCGCGTCACGGTGACTGAAGAAGGTCTTCCCTTGTCTTCCACTAACGGCTGCTCCGTCGCCATCGAAGTGGCGATGTTAGACATCGTTGGTGACAGTGGCATCTGCAGGTAGCAGCTCCTATCGAATGCCTCATTTGCAGTTCAGCTGCAGACCGATCATCTACCATTTCGGGTGGAGTTTGAAATGATTCTTTTCTTGTTGGCTCGAGAATAAATTGAGAAAATCGATGAGATTCAAAAAGCTCAAAAAAACTACTACTATTTGAGGGAGTTGAGGGGCTATCAAAGGGGTCCATAGATGCCCAGGGTAAATCAGGCAGGTTGAAATCCCCAAGCACAACAGACGCATGACATGACGATGAAAAATCACTTATGGCTTTACAAAGCTGATTAAAAGTTCTCCATGCGGAAATCATTTTCACTGTTAACGGAAACAAGCTTGAGACGATTTAACATCTAATGCCGAATCCTCACAAATTTGCTTTGAACTTCGTCTGATTGATTTGGACGTTTTCCAAACCGAAAATGGACGTTTTGGAAAACAAGCTGGGCATTTTTCAAAGTAAAATGGATATTTTTGAAAGCTAACAGATTGACAATTTGAGAGCTAACAGATTGACAATTTGGTGCGAAAATCATCCACTCTTAACTGAAAATTCTATAAAATTGATATGAACACAGCGGTCAACAGAAACAAGTACTTTCTGAATCAGTGACCCCCGTTCTTCGATAAGTCTGCTAGCAGTCTGCCCGCCTCCGTAGGGATGGGAGGGAGGCTCGGTCAGACTGCTTGGGGACCGATCGCTCCACTGTGCTGGTGGAAGTAGCGCCTCTCACCACTGCACTACGCATGAGCGTAAATACTACTGAAACAAAGCAAAATAGCTTCGTGATAAGAACAGCAATACATGTAAAAGGAACATGTTTGTACAACTTTTATTACAAGCACAGATTTTTTACATTTGAAATCCAAAATCACAGATATCTTACAAACACACAGTAATCGTAACGATTTGGAGTATGAAATGCAGGCGCAGAAGTGAGCATGGAAGGCCTATCAGATGATAACAGAAACGCATCCAACAAGCGGGGCAATCATCAAAAATTAGGGCAATATTTATTTAGAAGTAGGAAATAAGCGTCACTGGTTAGGTTCTAGATAGAAATGAAGGCGACCGTTCAACAGATACCTAGAAATCAAGCGTTATAGTACAGAACAACTTAATTCACACATGTCAGCAAGCTAGTGTCACCCTAAAAAACTCAAGCAAACACGAACCCGAGAAAATCTAGAGCAAAACAATGGAATTGCTGAAAAAATGAGATATGCGACAAACTCTACAGTCGAAGTATTCGAAAACGACAAAGTGAATGGTGATGAGCGGTAAGTACAATAAAATATGAGATTCACTCCGTAGGAAAGACTGTTTCTAGAAAGGCTCTAGCCGCTTTCCATCATCTCTTCGGCAACCTTGGCTAGCATATCCACCCGCTCCGTCGCGTCCTTTAGCAGAATGCGGGCTTTCTAAAAACATGATAAAACGATAAATGAAAATGAGACACAAATGAACAATGGACCATTTTTGGTTTTACCAAAAAGGTTTCAATTGGTACGATTCGATCTCAATTCCAGACTCAAATCAGGGTCACACAACGCCAAGAATTTCATTGTCCCACATTCACGAACGGACGAGCGGTCTCCGAAACCGCGGCGCAGCCAGAGCCAGACGGCAGAGTCGATGAGAGATTGCGCTTAACATAGGAAGTTTGGGACAAGTAGAGAAAGGTGTGTTCACAGGCTATATCTCGGGGTTTACCAATGATGAACGTGGGCCCTTGTTTGTTCACGATTACCCAATCAAAAACATTGAATCAGAAGAAAACGCGAATATAACATGTGAGTAAACTCATATAACACGTGATTTTAAAACAAAAAAAATTAAATTTAAAAATGACAAAAATTCACTCCTTGCTCAATTTACCTCTTCGGCGTCTTCTGTTTCCGACGACCTAATAAAATACACGTAAACGGGGCAGCTCGTTTCGTCCCTTATGCTTAGACGAGCAAAGGAATCAGAAAAAAAATATAAATGAGATACGGCAAACCCTTACCTTCTACATTTCGACTGCACTGAAATCAAATCAAGAAATAAATGACAACGATGGTATATTATAAATTTCGAAGGAATTCGCCCTCAGAAGATAAGACAAGAGTAACCCTCGCGAGTTGTGCAGAAGGGCGAAGGGTTCCTTCGTGCAAAGACGTAATATGATTAGCAAAAACAAAACTACAGTAGACGCATCCATTATTTACACGGATACGTCACAATGATACATAGCACACTTATTAGCTTAAAGGTTTCTCCTGACGTACTCTTATAAAAAATTTCTCGCCACGATATTGTTACAAAATGCACTGTAGAACACAAAGCAACACATTCTGAAGAAAAGAAAAACATAAAACCTCGAAAAAAGTCACTCCCTGAACCATTTCATTCGATACGTGATTACAGATATGGTGCCCCTTCTAATTTTCGCAAAAAAAAGTGAAAAAAAAAGCGAAATTACAACGCTGAACATACCGATATTTCATCCTTGAGCTTGGCATCAGCCGATGATAGCGATTCGTGGTACTTACTGGCAACGGGTTGAAGTGCACCTTCCATGTCGAGCTTGGGCTAAACAATGTATTATAATCCGAAGACGATTAACTGAATAAACTGTAGCTTTAAATTATTCAAATTGAAGGAAAACAAGCAAGCCTTCGATCTGCAGAACGGATATCCTTGCTTGGGTATAACTGTAATTTTTCTACTAAGTTAGTTATTTATAAGTTTTTGCTATTGCGTTTGTTCTAAATCCTACCAATATTTGGCTATATCCATATGGAATGAGTAAATAGACAAGCTATAGATCGCTTGTGGAGCTTGGAACGACCGAACAATGTGCTCTCTAACAACCGCAACACCTACATGTCACGGAATTAAATTCTAACAAGCGGCAGTGGTTTTCCTTCAAAAAAAATCACATTGAAGAATCTTCTCATTGGTTTTATATGTATCCGTATACCCGTTCCTTCAGCCGAAAAACCATCTAAAAAGCTGAACGAAAAAGAAAGCGAGAGGTGAAAGAGTTCAGACTCACACAAACGGGTCGATATCCAAGTTCGACACCTAATTCAGCATTTCTTTCTTCGCATTCCTGTGACAAAGCCTGCAGATCTTGCAGTTTACTCTCAATCTGTAAAATAAAATTCGGATATTCTGGCTTCATAAAATCATACTTCATAAAAGTAGCAAAAACAGGATGAAATTCGCCTGAAAACTACCTCTGTATCCTGTATGAACTTCGAAATACGCTCTTGGCACGTTTTGCGGAATGACGACAGAATCTTCTCCATTAACTTTTCTGCCTCAGGCAATTGCATGGGTACATCACAATCATTCACCTGAAGAACGCTATTGATGTTGTTCTTCGAACTGTGAACTGATAGAAGTGGAAAAGTAGAACCTATTTTCTCACAACATCTCAAACGATTTTTGAGCACAATTTTGGGACCAAACCGGAATTTACAAGCTTACAGTACACAGGTGGTACTCAAACCAACCAAAATGAACCCTAAGCAATCGAAATCCTGCAAGCAAATGCCATATTAGTGAGTACATCCAATATTTTCATAAGATACATATACCTTCAGCCAAATCCTATTTTGACCACAACGCAAAGTACACCTTCATATAAGCACCTGTGCCTATCGAAATTCGAAATCGCAAAATTCAAGAACGGATGCTAGATCCGTGAGAAACACCATGAAAAACCATACTAACGAATTTTCAGCAAAATTAAAGAGCTCTAGATCGCCACTCTATCAAAACAGTAGTCAGATTCACGATTAGCCTTCTAAAAACTCCACCCTGAGCAAAGGTTCAGCGAATGAATTTAACTTAAAACGGGTAATTGAAGTCAGAACTTATCTATCTATCTAGTAAAGCTCTGGTGCTACGTGGGTTGGCTAGTGCAGCCAGAGAAAATATTTCCCAGGGCCGTATTTATTCACAGGAACCTATTCAAATTGGTGTTCAAGTAAGGAAAGATTCAGAGTATAAATTTAAAAACAATTTGACCTCACTTAAAGACCTCAATAAGAAACACAACGCTAAGAAGTGAAAACCTACAGCTTTAGCGATCTCCTTCGGCTTTCGCAATCCTTCACAAACATCGTCTACAAGCGTGTCGATACTAGTATAGAGTCGGTCCATTTCGTGTCAACAGACGCTAAAACAACATAAATAAAAACAAGCTACATATATCGCTCAATCATGCAAAAGTAAACCATGAAAGAGAATCTGCTGAATGACGTAGAGGGCACAAAACCAAATTCCGACGACGCCGTCAAATATCGGTTTCTTTTCAGTTGTTCGGACAGAAAGAATGCATCCCGCTATTAAAAATGTCAGAATTAGCTGCATTTTTTTGCCATTGACGGTGCCTTTCATGCTCTTCACGTCGATGTGCGAAATGTTAAGAAAATGATGTGACTCAAATTTGAGAATCCAGGCAATTCAGCCTATTTAAAAAGGAATCCTGAGTGCGTCAACGATAATCATTGACTCCTACCCAAGACAAAACCTGATCATATACCTAGAGCAATTTGAATGTTACTATTTCACTTCCAATTCAGGCCAAAAGATGGTATTTATACACCCAACACAACGGGTCATTAGCATTAAAAGGCGCCTAGCAAGGCAAAAGTGATAAACGCGCAAGAAAAAAAATTTGAGAATCACTGAAAAATTTTTTCACTTATAATCGAAGTAGCTGAATTTCGCAATGTAAGATAAATACCACAAGAAAAACTGCAAACATTTAAGAAACAACTGATAAATTTAAATCGGGAACCTTGGCGCATTTAGCGCAGCGCGATTGGAGCGCGGAATCATCCACGATCACATTGCCATAAGACGTCATGGCAAAGTTGTACGGGACAGTTGTTCAGAGTAGCTTTTCTCTGAAAAGACTGTGGAATACTGATTACTGACTCTTCTTATTCATTTATTTATTTATTTATTTATTTATTTATTCATTTATTTTATGTAGATTTCTTGCTTATTAGGAAGTAAAGTAGGTACAATGTAACACTGGTGGATGAAACAAAGAGCCCCAGAGGAATTACTGAGAAAAGTACAGGACCACGTTAGCTAAAATGTGTAAATTAAGGAACAAACCCATAACAGTTCCAGTAGGGCACCCTATCCCCTTCGATAAATTTCACCCAGCCCACTATCGGATACGGTAAAATAGATATTACACCCGCGGTTCGAAAAACCACTAGATTACGGATCTGAACTCGAAATCCAGGAGAAGAACTTTAACAGTGGATCCCAGGGGTTACTGTACTAACCTCACGACTCCACGTCGCTTAAACCTCAATGCCGGCGGCGATCTGATATTAGAACTGAGACTACTCCAGGTAATTTTTTCTGCTTCGGCTTTTTTTATTTTTAATAGTACCGTGGTAAGAGCTGCTTCTGATACGGGCACGGTTCAGCGATCGAGCCTCGCGAGGGCTTTTTAAGCCTTCCATCCCTTTGGGGTCGGGTAAATTGCTACCACACCTATCTGGGAAGGTAAAGACACTGATCTGGTATAGCGCCTGTTCTCCTCAAGTCATTATACTATATACAAAATACACTCATTCATCATGCTTCTGCAATTCTGGATGGAACACGAATGCATGGCGCATTTTCAGGTAGTGTCACATATTCATACCTCATGAGCTCAATTCTTTGTAAGATTAATTTACAAAAATGCAAAATCAATCTATTTTTTGCTTTTTCATGTTTCGATGGTGTTTTAACTGGCTCCACAGCGACGGAGACGATATTCATAGGGTGGATAGACACAGTAAAATAAAATGGATGGTAGAGAAGCAAGGTGCTCGGTGTTGATCAGTCCCATGAGGGTGCGCCATGCTCTCACCTTCCACTCAGAATCGTAGAGGCATGATAAATGCGTATTTGGCATATGCAATGACTAGCTGGGGCCACCCGTTGTACAAGCCAGCGCCTTTACCTTCCCAAACAGGTCTGGTACCAACTTACCCGTACCAACTTACGGATGGACTAATAGCTCCGTTGCCTGGGTGGGTATCGATCGCTCGACCGTGCGAGTGTTAGTGGCGCTTTTTGCCGCTGCGACACAAATACGACAGGGTTATATTCCCTGAACATCAGACAACACAAACAACTGCATCCTTTTTATTTACACGATATGAACACGTGCTAATGTCGAACGATTGATTGAGCAGGACAATGATAAGTGAATGTACATCAGCTGGAAGTAAGAATCTCTGTGTCGATATCGATCGATACGCAGAACACGACATCGGTGGGTAGGGAGTTGTGGGTGGATGAACATCCTGAGGAGATGGTCCGTTCAATTTGTTAATATAAGAGATGAAATTGGACAGCAGAAGAGAATGAGTGTTGCCGAGACTTTACTTCCGGCTGAATTACGCGCGCGATGTGCGGATGATGATGATGACGAGAAAATAATAAGAGAACGATTGCACGGCGAAGAAAACGTCAAAGTGATACGTCGAGGGTTAGCAGCGGAGCATATTAAGTGATAGATAGAAATCGGATTCGGGATTCGCACACTTCAAAAACACTAAAATCGCGACGGATTTTTGATTTTCATTCGTGACCGCATGCATGGCTCATGCCGTAGAAGGTCCTGGCTGGACAAGCAGATCCTCGTCGCTCTGTTCCGCGCACAAACGCGTCGAACCGATGTTCGCCTGGAAACACATTATGCATTAAGGAGTCCTAAGGCAATGTTCCATACCCTAAAAGGTTATGGTAAAGGTCAAGGTGCAGGAGTTCGATCAGGCCTCTAAACACTTTGGGTTCCAGTTGGAATCGTGGAGGCATGTACAGTACCTGACGCGCCGTAACGATAGAACGGCGGTAGCGGCGCTTCGGAGCGCCGAAAACCGCCGTTTTGTAATAACTTCTTTAAAATTGGTTTATTTGCAAAAATAAGTACATAATCGAGCTCAGCAACTTGAGCTCCATCTCTCCATATACACTTTCCCCAAATTCGTGGAACTTGTTTTCAGTCGATTTTTTTGACCCATCGATTTCCGGCCCCTGTTGCCGCTTTGGTCCCTCGCTTGGTGACTCACCTACCGACTGGGCTCCGCCCCTCCTCGCCGACTATAAACATGCGGCGCGTCTTTTCCTAGCGTCCCAAGCTAGCAATAGGAGTCCCCACGGAGTGACTCGAAGAAACCACCACGCGGGGCCCCCGCTGCGCATGCGCGCAAATGAAATGCGGTGAACTTCGCCCGGTTCACCACGCGTGGACCCCGAAACAACGCTACCCGGCGCACCGAAGCGCCGCTACCGCCGTTTTATCGTTGTGGAGCGTCCGGCACTGTAGAATGCGTATTTGACCTATACAATGACTTGCGGGGGCTAGTCGCTATACCAAGCCAGTGTGTTTACCTTCCTAGACCAGACCGGAACAGATTTACCCGACCCCGGAGGGATGGAAAGCTTGGTTATCCCGGACGGGGATCGATCACTCGATCAAACTGGTGTCAACGGCGCCCCTATTCCATATCTTAATTTGGAGAAAAATCTGAAGTTGAAATAAGTTCTGGAGATTTCTTTAAATTCAAAATATGCATGTGACAATACAGAAGGAGTATCATCAGTCGGGCATTCCCTTTCGTTTGTATCAGACCTAGTATGCATTATCTGCTATTTTTTTGTTCCTTTTTTCTTTTCTCAATTGTTATTGTTGTCAAACGTACTTCCTTTGTTAAGAGCGCACACGGCCCTCGCCCGGTCTAACCAATCGTTCCATCCTTCCGGGATCGGTTAAATGGGAAACAGACTCGTCTAAGAAGATGAAGACATTGACTTGGTATAGCGACTGGCCCCTGCTAGTCATTGTATAGGCCAAATACGAGTTCACCATGGCTGTTTGATTCTGAATGGAAGGTGAAAGCACGGCGCGTCTCTAGATCATTGACCGACACCGACCTTTTTACCTTTTACCTTCACTTGGAAAGTTCTCAGCTGTTTGACTGGCTGATTAACTAGCAAGCGGTGATGAAACGAAAAGCTCTTAGCATAGTTAAGCTTGGTTGATGCGGTCCCTGGTAGGGAAGCGGAAAGGGTTAAAGGTAGAGTGGTCAGGGGCGGCTAGTCCCTCCAGTTTGCGCCACACATTCGTCTTCAATTCAAAATCGTATAGTATAGGTGGAATACGTAATCAATATGCCTCTACGATTGTGGATGGACGACTAATGCGTGGCGCATTCTAAGTGAACGGATCAACGGACCATCCTGCCTTTGTATTCGACTTATTTGTGTTCAATTTAGGTGAAAAAATAACTGGAAAAAGTCGCAAACCTACCTTTTTAGTCGACAAGCTGCTGATCGCCATCACTTGTCCAAGCAGGAACGCGTTCGGTTTTTCAGCCAGCGCACGGGTGGCCAGCACTCTTGCCTCAGCCTCAACACACGGTATATGTTTGGATTTTCTGATCAATTATTGATTGATTGTTAATCGATCTGTTGTTCCTGTAGGAAGCAATAAATCAATTGTATAAGCAAAACCGGAGTCCCACGGGGAGGTGGAAACGTTTGAAACGTGCTCGGTTGAATGGGGAATGCGGTTTAATTATTCTGTTGATATTCATTTCATATAGTGACAATCAATTGTGGACATAAATATTTCCCATAGAGGAGTCTCTTCCCAGCATTTCTCAGACACAATGATAACAGGAATTTTGAGGGACCGGGTTAGGGTGCCCACGGGACATAACACCCACTTTTCAACGATTTTACTCCGGTATTCTTTGGAATTTCTTCTTCGGCAGAGGTTATCGGAAATCAGTCTACTTACCGATGGTAAGATGCAAAAAAACTTCTGAAAGGTGAAGGCGAGCTGTTCACAGGTATTGGATCTGCTCTCTAACCCCACTTGATAAAGTCAATGAAGAAATTGCGAAAATATAGCTTTTTTCAGATAAATTTATAGCAAAATATAGCTGTTCTGATAGTAAAAGCTCCACTTTTCTTTTGCAGAGACGCTGTAAACTCCGATTAAACCCCTACTGTTAAATTGTGTCCAAACCCATGAAGCCACATTTTACCCACTACTTTCGCTGACTGCCAATGTTTGAGACAATTGAACTTTACCTAGAATCCACCCCGTTTCGCTATCAAAACAACAAGGGTAATTTCATTTTCGAAACCGCAGGGCTTACTCAATACTCTCCGTGTTCGGGTAATTTGGTATCAGACTTGTCTGGGAAGATTTTCAAAGGTGTGGTATCAGAATAATCAGTGATGTCGATACCTTACGGATCTTCTCTGCTCGTTGTTTCCTCGCGTTTGAACCGCATCCGCGTTTGATCAAGTCGCGAAACAGCTGAAAAACAACGAGATATCTTGTGGAAAACAAATGATAAAAAAGGGTCGACGGCTCATGAGATAGTCGAGTTACTCATAATTCTGCCCCAGGCGATGAAAGCGACGTGACAGCCTCCTTTACTGCGATCGTAAATTGAGCCCATTCACTAAGTCCACATGTTCGAAGGGAAAACGAGGCGGACATCGATACCACGTCACTTGGACTCAGAATCATAAACTACAAACCTCCATAAACATTGAAATTACCCTAAATTTAACGCAAATCATGATTCATCAACGCGCAGTCGGGTTCCTTCGAGGCAGGGATAATATGGCTTTCTTGCAAATCTTAATATGCTCACGAGTGTATAAAGGCATTGCACCGAATTATTGCATTGCACATCGATTGCATTTGTTGTTTTAAAGTTAACCTATTTATGTATAGTTCCCTGTGGTGTTCGGTTTATTAGGCGTTCACAACCTCACCGAAATCGGATTTATGAAAGGAATTCAGGGCCCAGATTCACCACTGGTAAGCCACCGATAAACCCCGATATATACCCCGACCGACGAGCAAACCGAGATTCGTGAACTCGCGCCGTGGTTTAATCGGGGCTTATCGCGGATCTATCACACCTCGCGATGAGGCGGGGTTTGGGAGAACTCGATCGTACCATGCGGGTCCATCGCCGACGGGGTTTCAGGGACCGCTCGTCCGTTCATGAATCTGAACCGCGATTCATCAAGATCGGGTATGCCGATACCTGGCGTATAGCAGTATAACGGTTGAAATCACCGCCGCCACAGGTTAACGGCCATCAGTTCGAGACGATAAGTGGGATCTGTTTCTTTTGCTTCCAATGGTGGTTGTGGTATTTGCGATTGGTTTTTTGCGCCATTGCGCCGCCACAATATCATTTTTTCTTACACCCTTAAAATTTGATCGACAAAGTGGCTGGTGTGCAGAAATTAGCATTGGAGCGCAGTCGCTACAGCGTGGTGCTCGATAACTGCTATATACTCCGAATATACCCCGCATTGTGTTCACGAATATGGGTATGCGCGTCAATGGGTGGTTTATCGGGTGGGGGTATATAACGGGTTTACCCATATGACTGGTCCTCAGTCTTGCTGGGTATTTTTGTGCCATATTTTGGCAATAAAGGTTTAATGCACTGGTTCAAAAGCTTCCAAACATATAAACTACGGTTCATTCGTCGCAGGTATATCATACCCCATTCCCGTGAGAGAACTTCGACGCTAGTCGAAAAGGTGGAGCTGGAACTAAGGAACCAGTAGGATAGCGAAGAAATTCATTCTAAAATGACTGATGGATGAATGGCTTCCATTTTCTTACGAAAACATCAAATTTACTATGGATTCTTCAGCTGAAAAATCGCGGTTTTCACCGAGCATTTCCATGAAAGGCGAGATTACGGTAGAATTGAGTTTTCCCATTCCAAACGACAATTGTAGTCGTTCCTGTCATAAGAATATAACCCATTCAAATGTCAAACGCCAGTCAAATGACAGAAAATCGCCTATAATCACTGCCGTTCAGAACGAACACAATGACGTCATTTTTTAGAATTTCAGCCTAAAATGTCTGAAACGTCAATCTCCAGGTATTTCCAGTCACCTAAACCCATTTATTCTTCAGGTATTTTACCCAGAGCTTATCCATCCACCCGTGTATTCGGCTCAGCCGACATGTTTGTCTGTGTTTGTGAACAAAAAGCCACATAGAAGCTCATGAACCACATTTGGGCGCGACCCAGTGACAAACAAATTCAATTGCTGGCTGAAGCGAAAAATCAAGCATATTTCCGGCAAAAAGAGTTGAGATACGCACCAAAAAGGCTCACTTTCAAGCAAAAGCAAAATTTGGCAAGAGAAAAAAAGAAAAAAGGGTAAATTAAATCTAAATGCTGGCAGACAAGCCACAGTAGAACCATCGGCTGAAAAATTCGAGCAAGCTATCAATAAATCGCGGCTGATGGGCATTAATTTAAACTCGAAATCCATGTGGTTTAAATTACTGGATAGCAAGTAAATATGAGAACAAATCAGGACAGAAATTCATCAAAAAGTTTGTAAAATAGGTTCTAACTTGCTTGTTTCGTGTGTTTCCTTAGAATTTATGAAATAATATTATTTCTTCGAGATTTATATCAACAGCGGAGGACTGGTGCGTAGCTAGTGAATCATATAGCGATTTTTGGTGGATTTAACCCATAACGTACCACGTGCGCCACATGGTGGCGATCGCGTTGTCTGGCCTTACGGCCCACGTGCGCCACATGGTGGCGCACGCCCTTCATAGCAACAAAATATTTTTTACAAATTCTTTTTAGTTGGGAATGTGACCGACCAACCACGGAGTACACGATACATACCATGGTCCGGTGAAAGCTGTGGTACAAGTGTAGCACATGGCCACCACCCTGGAAGCCCCATCTAGGGCCAGCAATTCCGCTGAAACTCTTACCTATGGGATCCTTTTGGTTGATGATTACAAATCTGTTGTTTATCTAGCGTCTTTACAACAAGTCTAGCACATGACCACCACCTTGGAAACTCCAACCAGGGCAACCAATCCCACTGAAACTTTGCCTAGGAGGTTCTGGTTCTGCAATGTTCCCATGATCGTAGTTGATGAGTGGTTGGTGCATCCCTTGTGAACTAATCGACGCCTACCACTTTATCAGTTAAATGATTCGAAATCTCTCAAACAATTTCTTTTTTTGGGTCTGGGAGAGGTCCGGTATAAGAGGCTCGCACGTTTGTCAATGCGCCGAATTCGAGAAGGGTCCTCCAGAAGTTTTATTGTGTGGAGCCGTTTGCGATGCATAACGAGGCCCTGATTGGGCAACACTTGATTTTATATGAGCGCATCTGTTTACGAACTATGTAGAGCAAGCATATACTCCATGCAATAACAATCAGGTCCAAAATCGGAGGCCCTGGTCGAGTACAAGGCGCAATCCTCACCAAACACATGCCGGAAAATTTTCTTCTTTCTTAGCTTCCATCCAGCTTTCATTCGTTTCGATCGGTTCACTTTCGCCAAAGTTGTGGTTGGCGATACACTGGTAATGCCATCAACTGATAACAAGATTTGTCCTAGGGACCGCGTGCGCCACATGGTGGCGCACGCGTGACCTACGCGCGCGGTCCGAGTGGCCAGCCACCGCGAAACGGCCTCGGTACGTTATGGGTTAATGCTTACCCTAGGTTAATTGCCCAGAACCCAAGTAACCTACGGACGTCATACTCCACAACTTGTCAACTAAAATTCCGTTATTTTCCGAGAAGGAACAAACGCCTAGAGGCATGTAGACCTAGTTGAGCAGTAATGAGAGCAGGACTGATGTTAACTCTTCGAGCTTCTCGGGTAAAAGCTAAAGGTAAAGGGGTCGACTGTGATCAGTCCCCTATGGGGGTGCAGCTGCATCGGCGTTCCAGAATCGCAGAGACATGGTGAGTGCGAATTTAGCCAATACAATGACTTGTGAAGGTTAGCCGCTATGCCAAATCACTGTCTTTACCTTCCCAGATTCTCTGGTAACACAAAGGGATGGGATGAAGGGCTCGATTACTCTGAGCAGGGATCGGTCGCTCGACCGTGCGGGTATCAGTTGCGTTTCCTGCCGCTGTACCACGCGCACCCAGTTACTCGGGCTTAAGTGAAATATCTTGGAAACTAGGGCTCATCTAAAGCGCAAACATGGTTATCAACCCTATCACAAAGTGACCGGGTCAATCGAATCGTCTAAAGGGTAATGTCCAACGAAAAACGCCTGAGGACTGTACTTCCTTGGTGAGACGAAGAACTTCTAGGCTATCAGCTAATTAATTTCCTTCAAGATGGGACCGACCGAAGAGGAATGAACAACAAAATGAAGAGAATAAACAACGAATTGAACGCCCAGAATGCACCGCATTCCAATTCAGACCACATGCCCAGCATAATAATATGTGTTGTCCTCCTTCCTTTTTAGTAATACGAGAAAAAATGGCACTATTTCACTTGTTGGACACCAGTCATAAAAATTTTTCCTTCGTCAGATTTCGCCCAAATTTGGTACCGGGAGGTAATCTGAGGCGCTGATCACGAATCTGACGCCCATTTTTCACCATGGTGGTCGGAGACCACTCATATCGAAAACTTGGGTGGCCCAGTTAAGATCACCGATTTCGCTGAAACTTTGCACAGGGGGGTTATTTAGGGTCCTGAACACGATGGTGAAGCTCGTTTCCCAATTGGCAGCCGAATACAGTAGTTATAGGTGAGTACCTACCGACCCTACCCGGTGAGGCTCACATATAACTACCGTATTCGGCTGCCAATTAGAAAACGGGCTTCACTATCGTGTTCAGGACCCTAAATAACCCCCCTTTGCAAAGTTTCAGCGAAATCGGTGATCCTAACTGGACCACCCAAGTTTTCGATACGGGTGCTCCCCGACCACGAGGTGAAAATCGGACTGCACCATCGTGTTCAGGACCCCAAATAACCCCCCTGTGCAAAGTTTCAGCGAAATCGGTGATCCTAACTGGACCACCCAAGTAGCGTCGTGGGTGGTCCCCGACCACCATTTTGAAAAATGGACACCAGATTCGCGATCGGCGCCCCAGATTACCCCCAGCACCAAATTTGGGCGAAATCTGACGAAGTAAAAAATTCTTATGACTGGTGTCCAACAAGTGGAATAGTGCCGAAAAAATAAAACGAAGTTGGAAATAAATATAATCAGGAACAAAATTTGCAAGCCATGGAAAACCCCGTGAAAAAAGGCATAAAGTCATTCAATAACATCATGTCCAGATAAGCTAAACATACTCTATGCATGGAACAACCACTTATTGGTGAAGAATTCAAGTATATTCAATAAAGAATGAATGCAAAGGAAACTTTCTTCGAATGTCGCATGGTACATGCACGTTTATCTGCCCCCTAAGGACGCGCCACGCACTCCTCTTTCATTCAGAAGCGTAGAGACATAGTGAATGCGATTTTGGCCTATACAATGACTTACGGGGCCAGCCGCTGTACCAAGTCGGTGTCTTTATGTTCCCAGACAAGCCTGGTACCAGTACACATCAGCGCGGAGGAATGGAAGGCTCGGTTGACTCGGGCGGGGATCGATCGCTCAACCGTGTGGGTGTCAGTAGCGTCTCTTAGGCCCTTGTTATACGTTCGCTCACCCCCCCCCCCCAGCGTAACTCGTCCATTCAGTATCAGACACCGTGGGGCCAGACACGTTTGTACGAGTTCACCACGCCAGCGTCACCACGATAACTCGTACAAACGTGTCTGGCCCCACGGTGTCTGATACTGAATGGACGAGTTACGCTGGGGGGTGAGCGAACGTATAACAAGGGCCTTACAACTGTACCAGGTGTGCCCTAGGAAAAAAGGAGAACCGTTGAAGTGAAGAATAATAGGAGAGATGGAGGTGGTAAAGCCGGGATAGAATACAAATTGTTGGCGACTCGTTGCGGTGTGTGCGCTGTGAAAATGGGTCGAAGGAAGAATAATGACCGAACGAACGGAACACTGTCAGCTTGACGAATACACGCATTGATTAAGAGCCGGCAAATGAAGCCGTTAAGGCGCCGAGCGTCCATTCGCACAGACAACGGCTATGGCGAGAAGCTGGCGACGGCTCGACGACGTCAAGCGAAGAAGTTCAGCAGGAAATTAGATCTTTTTCGGGATTCTGATAGATGGCGGGCAAGCCACCCATGAAATTACTCGGTCTAGATGTTCGATTGGGCTACGAATTAAATTTATGATGTAGGAGAGAAGAATAGCGGCTTCAGAGAGTCAAAAAAAAACTGGAGCACCTTTTCCTAGCATGGGAATCGAGCTCTATAGAATTTGACAGGACCTAAAGAGTACACACTTATGCATAAACCTTTAGGTCCGGGATTCATGAACGAAACCGACGGTGAATTTCACCGGTGGTTGAATTTCACCAGACAGATTACCGCCAAAGTGACTCTCCGTGCTTTGAGGGGACACGTTTTGGCGGGTAACCGAGGTTAATATCACTGTAACCGGCCGGTGAACCGTTGATGAATCCCGGCCTAGGTTTTTCACTAGAAGTGTCAATATGAAAGAACACGTACGAGAAGAAATCTGAAAGAGAATTCGGCTCGATCATAAAGCCTATTTGTCGAGCTCACTATTAATAGGTATGCGGTAACATAGCCTAAATAGGAACCATAAATTCAACAAAAATAATTATAAGGTATAGGAATAAGATTATTAATCCCAAAATAGTGCAGAGTTGGGCAAGGATGACAAGGATGACGATGATCAAAATAGATTGCTTTAGTGAGGATATTGCCAAGCACTATTCAACAATTTGAAAGAATTAGAATTTTTATTTTTATTATTTTTACATTTAATTAAGAATTAGAATTTCACTTGTCATCCCGAGGGCAGGGGTGCGCATGGTTCATTGGTTAGAGGCGCTACTGAAACCCTCATGGTCGAGCGATCGATCCCGGCCCAGGCTAATCAAGCTTTCCATCCCTTTGGAGTTGGGTAAATTGCTACCAGACCTGTTCTGAGAAAGCAAGAACACTCTCTTGATATAGCGAATGGTCTGCGCAAGTTATTGAATCGGTCAAAAACACATGCCTCTACGATTCCGAGTGGAAGGTGAGTGCGTGGCGCGTCCTTGGGGGGATGAATAACCCCGACAGGTTTATCGTCTTCCTTTAGGATAAAAACCGAGGTTTGCCATGCACGTTCCGGGCAATTCTCTTCAACCGCTCCGATTCTTGATCCCTTGGAGCCCCATGAGCTACGCTACCTGCTCAGCCAGATGTTTTCCGCTTCGTTTCACCTAGACAAGCTTCGGAAGAGTGCAAAAATTGAAAAAATGATGTCGTCGTAGGCACGTTCTCATAAGTTAATGTGTTCCAGCTGATGGTGCTAAACTCATCAACGTAATGGTGCTTGAAAGGGTGCTAAATTCACAAAAAAATACCAAAAAAGGCTGACGAGAGCACTCTCATCAAGGATAATTTGCAGGACTGTTATTTGGTCGAGCTAAGCCATTAGCACGTGCTCGACTGCTTCCGTTGGACTAAAGAAATATAATAAATTGCTCAAAGTTTTCTTGAAGTTCTTTGAACATCGGCATCGATGTAATTAATTTACAGTACTTCCTCTGCATGGTAAAAAAGAAAATTTCGCTGAACAACCTAGTGAGGCAGAAAAAATTGATAATATAAAATAACACAAAAATAAAAAAAACGTAAAATAACTGCACGGTGAAAACCAAAGAATTTTCACTATGAAAATATAACATAGAAATAATAGTAGTGAGGCAGAAAAAATTGATACTGTAAAATAATTCTCCATTAATATTTTCTCCATTATGTCCATAAGCTTTCTTATCTTAACTGCCATACTGTCCATTTTCGTGATTGGATTTAAACTAAATAAAATAAAAAAATAGCCCGTATGCTACAGTGGTAAGAGGCGCTACAGACACCGGCACGGTCGAGCGATCGATCTGCGCCCTGGTTAACTACTAGGAACGTCTTGTTACTAGGAGACAACACTTGTTTGCTTAACTGGCACTATAGCCAAGCTAACTCCCTTCAACTAAAACGTACTCACTTTTGACCACCCGCAGTCAATCCTTCCTTTTTCATTGTATTTGATTTTCTGTGGTCAGTTTCGTCAGGTATTGCTAACTTACTGCTGTGTTTTTGTTCAATACTGACATAAAGATAAGATAAGATAACTAGCCTTTCATCCCTCGGGGTTCGAGTAAATTGGAACCAGACTTGTCTGCGAAGGGAAAGACACTGATGTAGCGGATGTTCCGCAAGTCATTGCATAGACCAAGTACGCATTCATCATGCCTTCACAATTCTGAATGGGGGAAGAATGCATGGCGCATACTTAGGGGATAGATCGAAGCCAACCACTCTACCTTTATCGTTACTATAGTGGCTTACAAGACGTAAAAAATCAAAGGACAGAAGAGACCCTTTCTCGTCAGAAGAGAACCGAATTCCCCCCTTGCAAGCCCCCTTTCCATCGGAAACGTTGCCCTCTCGTTCCGAACGGGTAATGAACGATAGTTGAATTCGCCTTTCCAACTTTAAAAAAATCGCATTGACGGGGCAGTTTTTGAATGTCCGAGTTGAAATGAGCTACGACTGACGAGCGGCTCGTGCGACTCCTCTGGGATTTGAATCGACGAGTTTGCTAATGGGCTTCGTCGCAAGCTTGGAAAGCTCGTCCAGTTGAGCTGGACTTGAGCCCATATACAGTAGTTCGCGAAAAGATATGTCACCTTGCATTTTTAGGTACAAATCGGTGAAACCGAAAGGAATTTTATTCCAGTTGACAGTTTTAATAACTCTTATTGAAAATACACCAATATGTGCCCTTGTTGGAAATTCTAGATTTTTTTTAGAAAATTTTAAACTCATTTTCATATGCATTTTTAAAAGAATTTCTCTTGGGAACCACAGAGCTTCTGTTTTTCTTGTAGTGATATTCTGATAGAGCATGATTAGCTTGTTCTTATAGGCTATGAATTTAGTTTTAAGACATAAACCACAGAATTTTTTGTGTGAATTTTTTCATGGTCAAAAAATGGTGGAATCATGGGACGATTTTTCATATAAAATTTCATATATCAGTAACCAGCGGATGAAATACCATCAAATTAGGAAATGTGATAGCATAAGATTTTCTCTTTCTCACGCATATCTAACTTTGGAGAACAGCCGTCTGATTACTGAGAAAATAGCTAATGAAATTGCATTTACACAAGCGGCCGTTTTACAAATACCCGGAGGTCATTCGACTCCAGATTTTTCTAGCGCATAGTAGACTTATTGCTTGTTAGGTACTTAACAGCTAGCGAACTAATCCCCGCTATTGTTCAGAAAATCATCTGTTGTTGTATGCATCACTATCCCGCCACCGTACGCTGCGCGGGTTTGTGCCCCATTTTCTCTCGGTCCAACTAGAAGACGATTTTCTGAATAGTAGCGGGAATTATTTTGCTACCTGTTAAGTACCTAACAAGCAATAAGTCTACTATGCACTAGAGAAATCTGGAGTCGAATGCCCTCTGGGTATTCGTGAAACGGCCGCTTGTGTAAATGCAATTTCATTAGCTATTTTCTCTGTAATTAAACGGCTATTCTCAAAGGTTAGATACGCGTAGGAAAGAGAAAATCTTATGCTATCACATATCTTAGTTTGATGGTATTTCATTCGCTGGTTACTGATATATGTAATTTTATATTAAAGATTGTCTCATGATTTCACCATTTTTTGACCATGAAAAAATTCACACAAAAAATTCTATGGTTTATTAATGTCTTGGAACTAAAATTCATAGCATATAAGAACAAGCCAATCATACTCTATCAGAATATCACTACAAGACAAGCAGAAGCTCAGTGGTTCCTAAGATACATTCTTTTTAAAATGCATATGAAAACGAGTTTAAAATTTAAAAAAAATCTAGAATTTCCAACAAGGGCACATATCAGTGTATTTTCATAAATAGTTATTGAAGCTGACAACTGGAATCAAATTCCTTTTGGTTTCACCGATCTGTACCCAAAAATGCAAGGTGACATATCTTTTCGCGAACTACTGTAGCATTTTTTACTCTACAACAAGTACCGTAAATTGAAGGTGAAATAGAATGAGCGAACTTGATCAGTGGCCGCTAAGGATGGGACATGTATTCGTCTCCCATTCAGAATCGAACCCTTCCCAGACGAGTCCGGTACCAATTTACCCGACTCGGGAGAGATAGGAGGCTTTGAGTAGGCGTGGATGGGAATTGACCACTCGACTGTGGTGATCTCAGTAACGCCTCTTACCACTGCACTACACTCGCTCTGAGCTACACTGCTAATGATAAATTATCACTGCAACCTCAACGCTTTTCTCGTGAAATTTTTTTAAAATCGAGCACTGTTGAAAAATAAGCACATCATGTAATAGAGCGAAAAATTCTGTTCAGAAAACTGCACAAAAATCAACTCGGACCTTCAGAAAAAAACCAGGAGCAGCATCGAAAAACTATAATATTCTTGTCTTTCGAACGACAAACTTTGGGTGTTTGAAACTTCGTAATTTTCGGAGTTAATAGGAATAGGTAATATACTATCTGATAGAGAAAATCATCATCCTTCAAACAGTTTAGCGCATTATATTCAAGCCTCTATAACTGAGCAGAAAAAAACCCGTCGATGAGGTTTTTTTTCACTTTTTCGCTTTTCACTTTACTAGCCGAGGGGACAATAAAGCTCAAGCTCATCACAAATTTTAAATATACTGCTCGAAAGAGCAGTATATTTGAAATGCTGTTTGAAAGAAAGCTGTGTCACACTCTGCAAAAGCTCTCGAACTCAACATACAATAGTCGTTAGAGAAAAACGGCACTAATTTTCTTACCAACCTAATATCTAACATTTATTACAACATAAAGATTGAATTAAAGAAATTTCGCACGTGATGTAGTGATAAGAAGCGCTACTGACACCCGCACGGTCGAGTGATCGATCCTCGTTCGAGCTATGCAAACCGTTCATCGCTCTGAGGTCGGGAAAATTTATACCAAAAAAATGGTACCTATTTTCTCGACCCCGAATGTCATTGTTGTAGAGCAAATACCCATTCACCATGCCTCTACGATTCTAAGCGAAAAATGAGTGCGTGGCGCGTCCTTAGCGTACTGAGTAATGCCGACCACTTCAAGTTTATTACCATTAACTTACCCAAATTTACAAACGGATGAGGGGTGCCAAGGTTCGGTCCGGAAGCAGTTTACCCGCTTGGCTACCAAACTCAACATACTTTAACACATACCCATATCCTACTACAACACTATGGTGGTTCACCCTAATGGCATCATATGTATGGTCGTTCCCGGTATCCGGGTACCAAGGGAGGGGTAATTGAATGAATCTAGCCCGAGGATAGAGCGGGACTGGGGGAGCCAGAGTAAACAATTATCGTTGCGTTATTATGGGCAATATATTGGATGGCGGTGCACTTAAAATTGCAGGGTGCCGGCACGTGGTTTCTGTCAGAAGGGGTTCTTTAAAAAAACAAACAGACAAATGGTCAGGTAATGCGAGACCTGCCCAACATGAAGAGCACTTATGGCTCAGCTGACTTATGGAATCGAAAAATTCAAAGCCACCTATGGGATCAAAGAAGAGAAATGGAAAAATTCAAGCATAAAGAAAACGTCGGCCCGTAGTAGAAGTAGCTATAATTTCTTCAAACACGAAACTTTTGGATGAAAAGGTGAAAATCATGGTAACTGCGACCATAATCCATGGGAAAACCCTTGGTCTCGTACAAATACACACTTTTAGATGTCCCTTATTCCGTTGTTTTTAATCTTGCAAGTGCGCGTCGAGCTTATCTAAAGTAAAAGGTAAAGGTATCGGCACTTATCAGACCCCTAAGGACGCGCCGCGCATTCGTTTTCCGTTCGGAATCGTAGCGCCATGGTGAATTCGTATTTGGTCTATAAAATGACTTCTGGGGCCAACCTATATACCCAGCCAGAGTCCTTATCTTCCCAGACAAGTCTGCACTACCCGACCCCTGTGGGATCGTGGGCTTGGTTACCCCGGGGCGAGGATTGATCACTCGACCGTGCAGGTGTCAGTAACGCCTCTTACCAATGTACCACACGCACATGTGGTAAATAAATCAATTAATAAGAAAACAAGAATTTCAACCCTCCCAAAGGCATTCGGCCAAAATGTATAAGACATCGGTGATGACGATGCCTCCTGCTTCCCTCTCATCCGATTAAGCTCGCCAACAAAGGCCGAGCGAACGCCCTTTCCCTGAGGCGTCGGGGCCGGCATGGAGAGTAGAATGACAACGGGGTAAAGCAGCAGGCAGAGCCTACCCAACCAAGCTTCTTTTACCGAGGAGCACAAAAAGGCGTACGATGACCGAAGACTTTGGGACCTCAGTTCATCGCGAGAAATATAAAAATTGCTAGCTTCGGTAGAAAAGAGCCCAGTCCCTGAGCAAACCAGAAAATCTCTAATATACCCTAAGGATTTATTTTCGAAGCTAGCAGATCATCCGAACAAATATCATGAACACAGGACTTTAAATCTACAAGCATCGTAAGCTTCCCGCAGAGTAAAAGAAGGCGGAATGGGTAAGCTTTACCTCGAATCTCTTATGGAATGAGGCCGGTCCGCTATTGAACCGAAAAAGTCCTAATAATCGTAAATTATCTATAATTTGATCCTAATATTCCTATATTTTTGGGCACTGCTTGGCCATATTCAACAATCCAATATTTTTTTCGATTGTAGTACCATCCTTGAGCACCTTAATGAGATTTTTGATTTTTTGAACTTTATCATTGTTCAAATAGAATCGATCGATGGAAATTTTTTTAATAACTATAGTTTCCAGTTAGACTATTCTGCAACTTTCTCAAATATCAGTCAAGGCACTGATCTCAAAATCAACTATCCCCAGGGCAAGCATAAAATGTGAACAAGAGGAACTATTTTGAAAAAGAAACTCGCCCCAACGTGCTTCGAAGGGGGGAGGAGGTCAAAGTAATTTGCGAAAATTAGATTCCTAGAGAGTACAATTTCGCAATTAAACATAAGAGAAAAAAGAAAAAAAGGAAGAAAATTTAAGAGTCAATTCTTCGGAGGAAACGGCTTCGCGAAAGGATTGCCGGAAACATATACACAACGATAAACGCTTAGTAAATGGAGGTCGTCGCCTCGGGGGATCGATGCGACGATGGGAGCACATGGCTTCGCCGTGTTTTCCACCCTAAGCCAAGGGCTCACTATAACGTCGTGGATGGCTCAGAAAAAGCATCATTTCGCAGCAAGCAGAGCCGTGAGTCCGTCAGCTTCAAACAGTTTGTGTAATTCATAAAATAAAATCAACTCAACCAGGTGGGCGGCTTAGAACTTTCCCGAAAACTATACAAAAATCGTCAAAAAATAACGAAATTCTGTTCAAAATTCCGTGATTTTCGTTATAAACTCCTCATCAGAACTTAGATTTCAGCTGAAAGAACACTCTGATGCGCTTGAATAGTCGATTGTCTAACTCTACTGTAAAGTGGTTAATTAACAATAGGAAATGATAAATTATAAAGTGAATAGAAGTGAATTATCGCTACCACGTTCAAACAACGAACGTTTTTGTCCGGGAGTTTTTTCGTCCAAGCAGACATATGCGACAAGGGAACCAAAGCCATCTCTCTGCCCAGGGATCAATTTTATGGCTACCAAAGATCATTTTTACGTTATTTTCGCGATTTAAAAGACAAATATTAGTAGAACTTTTCGTTTCCGGCTGTACTGACTTTTGTTTTGATGTTAACATTTGTAATCAAAACTTGCTTTATGAAACGAATTTGGAGCACACCAATCAGGAATATCTTCAAAATATTTGGAAAATACTGTCAAAAAATCGTAAAAGAATCGGGGCGACATCAACAATCGAACAGAAAACACAAAAAAGAATCCCAAAATTTCCGGTGGAGGGATTTTATAAAAAATATCTTCACTAAAAATCGGTGACTTCTGTTTCCGAAGGTTTGGAGTGGTCCTATACAACGACATTAGGGCAAAGGCAGGGAAGAGAGAAGAGCTTTGAGTTTCTCAACTGGCTTCAATATCAGGTCTTCGTCGATGTGCTTTTTGAACAATTTTACCAACTCATTGGACACCATGACCGGCCCTTCATATAGCGGCCCTCTGAGAATTAAAATCTTTAAAAAAATCAAGAATATCAACATTTCGCTCCGAAATCAACATATGATTGGGTTAGCCGAGCTCCAAAAAGGAATGGTCCGACGAGATGTAACGAAATGGCCAGAATAGATATTTAAATTCATAACTGCGACTTGTTACTCACAAAAAGTGCAGCAACAACTTTTCCTGGCACAGCATAACATGGAATCAAAATAAATTTTAGGAACTTTGATTCAGGACACCTCTTTGTCGGGATGTCCTTTAAAATTCCAAGAAATTCTTGCTATACCCTAAACACCATAATGTACCATGGCGTCCTCATGGGTCATCAACAAGGATTGGCAAAAATGGTACGGAAACCCGAGAATCAGGCAAAAATGACGAAGAGCAAAAGCAGAAAGAAATGCGATGAAGAAAAAAGACGATAAAAATACTCATTCTACAGGGAGTTTCGTCATTACAAAGGCAAGGAAAAGAGAGGACAATCGAGGTGAGGAACGGAGAGGGGAAATTAGCTATGAAGTGACCAGCCATCCTCAGAATGAGCTAATGAATAGTAGCAAACATATATAAAACATTTATAGTAACAAATAAAACGAAGAACCAAAAGCATGCAGCAAGAGACGACGAGTAACTGATGAAATACGTCACTGGGAGTACGGTAACGGGCATCGCGGCGGGACCCTAGAGTTGACAAACCGTCATCGTGGTTTCGTTTATTTATTAGTAGGATAGGATAGAAATATGAGCTCGTAGACAGCAAGATTTGTTCCCAAGTTTTCATTCTGATTCTTAACAAATGAAGAAAAAATCGATTGAGTCGCTAATTATGCGACTGCGAAGCTCCCTGAGGAAGCTACGATTTCTCCGGCACCAATTGAAAAAAGGTGATTTATGGAAATCTTTGTTGAAGCCGACGAACTGCCCTTGGGGAGGGAGAAGAAATGCCTCAGGGCTCAAGAACAATGGAAAAGATAAGTTTGCGGGCTATCATATGAGATAATATTCTAAGCAAAAGGCGTTTCCCGTAGAAAGTTTTTCGTAGACAGAGAAGGCTAAAACCATATTAGGAAGCGCTACAAAGGTAAAGGTAAAATATTAAGATCTAACCAAACATACAAATACCGCAAAATGATCATAAGCGTAATCAAAACGATGAAAAAGGATTTATCCATTTATCTTTTGAAATTTCATTTATTTATTTTTTAAAGGATTATTTGAATGGGTGAAAAAGTACCGACACCGGATTTCACTGGTGAACTTTGAACCTAAACGATCAGATACTCCGCCTAAAACTTAAGGAACTCAAGGAGAATCCGTCCCATGGTCCTATTTTCATCTATGTAAAACCATAATGTCCTCGCTCAGGGACATCAGCCCTACAGCTCTGCAATTGTTTCGAGAAATTGTTCCACTTGACAAAGGCCAGTTGCATTAGCCTTTACCCTTCTAATTTACAGTTCTTCTGTTTCAGCACATCGAGTTTAGCATTTTGAACAATTCCTTCAATTAGGCAGCCTTTTAATGAGGTCGCAAGAGCAAAATGGTACGGTAGGAGGAGGAAATATCAGGGGGGGGCGCTACCTGAAATTCATCGCAAGCAGGTTGTAATTCCACAATTCGCATAAAATTCAAGAGGAAAAGGGAATATCGGAAATTCAGTGAGGAAATTACGAGGATTATTTGGAATATCCGTCAGGATCCTCATTGCCTCAGGGCTTGGAGCAGGTGTTATAGACAACATCTCAATCAGCTGTTCTCTCCCTGAGGGCAGGGCATGTTCGCGCGATTCTTCCGAGTTCGAGGAGACATTTGTTGTCATATTTAGATGTATTTCCTTCTAGCTACTGAAGAATTATTAGAAGTCACCTTTTTGACACTTGTATTTTTGATTTTTTGTTTTTATTTTTTTACTGTCTATATTTTTTATTGCTGTTATCCATACCCAATAGTCACATGTTAAATATGGTTTCTACCATTCTATTCGATTTCCGATGCTCAAAAGAAATACCGTAGAATAAACGTTTCCGTTTTCAGATCTGCTAAATTTTGTTTTGGTGTTAGCATTTGCAATCAAGACCTGCTTTATAAAACGAATTTGGATGAAAGAAAAACACAAAAAGAGTATCTCAAAATTTCCGGTACGGGATTTTATGAAAAAAAAATTCACCGAAAATACGAAAAATATAAACATAAAAATGACGAGTAAATAGACGGAAAGGCAACACCGTGATACTTGGAATTTGGAAACAACCTCAAAAAGAATTTACAGAATTCGAATGAATCAATAACGATATTTTTGCCATCACCGGAACTACCTTCCTGGAAAACTTCATTGAAAAAAATCAAAAACCGAGTAAACGATACCTGAGGCGAGGCGCAGATCAGAATGATGATCATCCATCCGAATAGGATTCCGAGTCCAAGAATGAAAATATTTCGAGCTTCTGGATCCATCAATCGATTGTCTTCAGAGGCTAATGGGCTGTGTTGCCAGCGGAAGCAGCAGATGCCAAATATGTCAGAGCAGTTCAGGAAGCATCAGTGACGGTGGCTGAAGGAGCGTGGAGACGAGCTGCTGCGCTCTGCCGCCGATCCGACTGCTCGGCGGCTTTCGATGGGCGTGGTCTGGAACACGGCTGAATTGGTGGGGAGTAACAAGCCCGAGGGCATGGGGAGGGGAGGAACTCTCCCCACACGAAGGACACCTGTCAACGGTCGACAATTACGTCGCATACACGTCAAAGAGCACGACAGAGGCAATTATGAAAAATAAAGAATAAAAGGTGGTAAAGGTAAAGGTAAAGGTGTCGGTATTGATCAGTCCCCGAAGGACGCGCCACGCAAGTGTTCCACTCAGAATCGTAGAAGCATGATTTATGCTAATTTTGGTTATACAGTGAGTTGCGAGAGCCAGCCGCTCTACCAAATTAGTGTCTTTACCTTCCTAGACAAGTTTGGTACCAATTTACCCGAACCCGGAGGAATGGAAGGCTTGGTCAACCCGGGCCGGGATCGATCGCTCGACCGCGGGTGTCAGTGGCGCCTCTTACCACTGCACCACGCATACCCTAAAGGTGGAATAAAAGGTGGACAAATATGAACTTGCAGCTTTCCAGTCAAAGCACCTCAGCTCGTCCAAATGATCTATTAGCTAATTATCAACAGTATCAGTAACATGCTGAATGTGATTTTTTAAAATTTTGATTGCCATTCTGACGAATAAAGATGTGAAGAAGTTTGGAGAGAGCATGGCTGGCATGCCGCCGTAAGTCGACAATTGAGTTGCTTTACTAACCATCTAATTTTTCCCCATTTTAAAATTTTTTTCGTGTTACCGCGTTTATCCAACTTCTGCTGTTCTGGTAATAATGACAAGTTAGCACACCTATAAGAGTAGGGAATGAGTGAGGAAAGGCTCAGGTAAAGCTACCGGTGTTGATCAGCCTTTTAGGAACGCGCCACGCATTTGTGTTCCATTCAGAATCGTAGAGGCATGGTGAATGCATATTTGGCCTCAACAATTACTTGCGGGGTCCAGCCGATGTACCAAGTCAGTGTCCTCACCTTTCCAGACAAGTCTGCTACTAATTCACCCGACCCGGAGGGATAGAAAGTTTAGTTAGCCTGGGCGGGGATCGATCGCTCCACCGTCAGTCTATCAGTGGCGGGTCTTACCACTGGACCTCGCACGCCCAATGCAAACACAGTGTAATAAATAAGTACAACTAATACTATGAGGCAAAGGCTGCCCCGCAGATCCTATTCATAAGTCGATAAAATATGCGTCAAAGACAACTTCTTGAAAAGGATGGAATTCTCTATAAGATGGTATACTCATTGTGTTTTTGCTCCAGATTTTGTGAATTTTAAAGTGGGACATTCAGAAAACAAAAATATTTTAGGGTTATTTTAATATATATCTTTTTACATTTAAAAATATTTGTTTGTTTGCTCTCATTGTGAACGGTGAACATGACTTCTACATATGTAGCTGCAATTGGTGAACGGAGATGGTGATACATTTTTTATAAATTTGCATTTATTTATTTAGTTACCTCGCTGAGGGTTGAGGACAAAACAGAGAAGAGATTTGAACATGAACACTAACGATCCTCCAGCACTGTCCCACGTTTCGATCGATTTGAGGTATTTTCGGAATCGCTGAGACGAATTGATTGAATTAACTCGGTTAGAGAAAGCGACATTCAGTTGTAAAAGTGTGGATTCAAACGAAATTCGATTTTTATAAAGGTTAATCAAGTGTCCGATCGGGAATGGCGTCAGTCGAGCCATTTTGCGAGGTGACAAACTGACAGCAACGACGTCGATCGGGGCTGCCTCTGTGGCTCTAGATGAACCTCGAAGCTCTCGCCCAGCTAATCTACTCCCCCGAGGGCATTATTCACTTCTTTTCCAGTTTACTTACATCACTACAACATCTTATTCTAATATATAAAATAGTAACCCGAAGAAAGGCAGTAATAAAACTGGAATTCCTCTCAGAACACTTCTTTTGTGGATTTTCTTGACACGATCCCCCGATTAAAAAATAGAGAAACTTGGGAGACGCCTCGTCCGGTAAAATGGAGTCGTTGCCTCTCGCTGCATTTTCAATATCTAATTTATACGAAATCGTACGTTGTTTTGTTACAGGAAACCACCAACGATCGAAGATAATATCACTGATCTTCCGACGGCCTCATCATTTATCCTAAGGACCACTGAAGCAGGAATGATGATCGAAGAATGGGGTAACGATCACTAAAGGAAGTAAGCTATCATCAAAATATAAAAATAGAGGTAGTTGCATGAATAACTTTTAAAAGGACGTAAAAAGTTTTTTACAATGGTAAATGTAAGTGATCGTCACTGACTAGTACGTTGAGGTCGCGCCACGCATTTGCCTTCCATTCAGAATCGCAGAGGCGTAGTGAATGAATATTTGGCCTATAAAATGACTTTCCAAGGCCAGCTGTTAAACAGAGTCTGTGTCCTTACCCTTCCAGACAAGTCTGGTACCAATTTACCCGACCATGGACAAATGAAGGGCTTGCCTGGCCCGGGCGGGGATCGACCGCTAGACCGTCGGAGTAGAAGCAGCCCATCTTACTTCCGCACCAGCGCCTGTTGCAAAAACATTTCTAAAATTCTTATAAGAACAATCATTTTGGTAAGTCTGAGAGGAGGAACATATGAGCTGTCCGTACACGGACCAATCTAATCAAATAGAAAAATGGGCCGTATTTCACAGTCCTCGAACGACGGAAGAAAACAAAAAGGTGAAATATTACTTCTCCGGAAGCTCGTCGGTAACATTTACCTTTTTGTGACTACCCGCAGATACTATCTTGAAAAGCTCAAGTGGTAGATTTTTCCTCCGAAAACGCCTCATCAAAGTTCTTATCGACTTTCATAAAGAATTGTCTGAAGAAGGAAAAGTTGAATAGGCAATGAAGTGGAAACAGGGACATTATAACGACTACATTTGAGGGAAATGAAAGAGAAAACAAGGGCCCGCGTGGTACAGTGGTAGGACTCGCTGCTGTCACCAGCACGGTCGAGCGACCGATCCCCGCTCGGGCTAACCAAGCCTTCCAACCCTCCGGGGTCTGGTAAATTGGTACCAGACCGGTCTGGGAAGGTAAAGACCCTGACTTTGTACATCGGCTGGCCCCCAGCAAGTCATTGTATAGACCAAGTACACATTCAACATTCCTCTACGATTCTGAGTGTACCACGAATGCGTGGCCCGTCCTTAGGGAACCGATCACCGCCTACACCTTTACATTTATATTTGAAAGAAAATAAATCGTTTAACGAGACCACTAAAAATACAAAGGGAACGAAAGCCATTTTTCTGCCCTGGGATCAATTTGATGGCTACCAAATATCATTTTTTACGATGATTTCGCGATTTAAAAGACAAATATTAGTTTTTTTTAATGAATCGAGCAAAACAGTTGATTCAGAACTCTGTTTGAGCAGCCGTTGTGTGCGGCGTCAACGGGAAAGCTAGCTGTTTAGTGCCACGGGTGAGAACGAACTTTTGACGGACGGCCAGAGGCCACCATCTATCACATTCCATCCCTCTTTGTAAACATCGATCCTTTAAACTTCGATCCCCAATTTCACTATTTTTGAGGTCCAATTACTGAAGGCCTGAATTCTCGAAGGTGAAGGAGCTCGGTGTTGACCAGTCCCCTGAGGATGCGCCATGTATTCGTGTTCCTTTGAGAATCGTAGAGGCATGGTGAATCCAAATTGAGAATTGGACCTATACAGTGACTTACGGGGGAAGCCATTACACCAAGTCAATGTCTTTACCTTCCCAGACGAGTTCGGTACCAATCAGCTGAGCCCGGACGGACGGGAGGCCTGGTTGTCAGGGTGGGGATCGATCGCTCGAATGCCCTAGTGTCAGTAGCGCATCTTGCGACTGTACCACGGTGCCGAGGTGTGTATGAAAATAAAAGGTGGGGTATACTGAGCTCTTATTGTTGCTATTAAAGCGACAAAGAGAAACGACATAAGAGGGCAAACCACCTTGGCGACGGAGGCCCTGGGGGGGAAGCAGGTAGGTAATTTTATAAACGCCAATTGTCGGCCAGGTAGTGCACGTCCATGGCAACGGGTGTTTTTCTAACGGCCACATCTGGACCTTCTATCTACGCGTACACGATAGAATCGGGACAGTCGGTAAGGTACGGTGAGTACGTTCCCTTAGAAAATTTTCGATTTTATTATTTTCATAATGAAATACGGGGTTTCCGTGGAAAAGACTGGGTTGCATATTCCTTTTCCAGAAAAATCCAAATATCCCCTGGCAGTATCTTTCCCGCCACCTAAAACCCATATTTTGAGGAAGAGGTAAACAACGGTAGATATATATGATTACACATCGGGCACATTTTTCTTCAAAGCACTTAAAAATATCACAAAAACACCAAATTATGAGAAAGAGGAATGGAAATGACAGAATGTACACGTGATGACAGAATGAAAACATTCAATTCTACCATACTACTTGATCTAAAATGCTAAATAAATCCGCAAAAATAATGATCTCATGGAGAGAGACAAAGGACCTACAAGATCATTCGTCAGTCTTTTCACCTCTATGGTCCTGGAAGGGAAAACTAACATCCGTGTTACGTTTATTTGTTTATTTACTTATCTAATTATTTGTTTATCTATTTAGCTAGTGGGCCGAGCTACAGGTAGAAATATTCAAACGGATTGCAATATGGGAATGGTAAGGTGGAAACCAGAAGATTCTGTCGACCTTCGTCGCAAAAATAGTGAGACAGCCAGGATTCCAACCTGCGCCTCAGGCCTCTTGAGCAACAGGAAATGGAAACGAATAGCAGCAGTCTAGGCTCGTTTTTGCTTACTAGTAAGCTCATATATAATAATATTCCTGTTTTTCTTCTCATCTATATTTACAAGTTTGGTTTCGTGGCCGAAATTATTACACAACACTCGGGTTATCAAAATTATTCTCGCTTTTCCGAAGTGGGTATCGCGTTTCATTTTTCACCCCATAAGGCTGAACCCAAAGAATTTTTCACCTCATAAAGGACGACCAGAAGTTTTTGGCTTGAATTTTTTTTACCTCACAATGGTAGACCAAATATTTTTCGCTCAAGTTCAGGAAGCAAAGAGAGAGGTTCCTTGGGGTCCTGTCCACTCTTTTCCCGCTGAGATTCAGAACTGCCTTTCCCACGGACTCCTACGCTACTATAATACATTTAAAGATCTGGGAAAATTCAAAAAAAAATGGAAAGAAGATGAGAACAAGCGCTAAAAGGAGACTTCGAACATCATGGAACGAAGAGACCAGGCCAATCAGGTTGCTTACTATTTACCCTAAAGTCGGTCAAATAAGCCCGCCCTTCGCGCGCCGCGACGCGGCGTACCGCGGTGGACCATCGATACACCTGCTCATAATAATATAGTATTGCGAAGTCGAACACGATGTAAATAGCTAGACTACGGAAATAGTAGGCATTACGGAAAAATTAGAAGGCAATAAATCAGGATTCAGGTACGTATTACCAGAGGTAGATATTAACCGAATAGGATTTTGTTCTTTGTTTAGGTTTCTACTTAAAATTTGGCCGAATACTTCGGCCAAATTTTAAGTAGAAACCTAAACAAAGAGTTGTAGGCTGCTTCAGAGAAGATATATCCAATATTCCCAGAGGAATCCGCTTGAATTCCCACCAAACACGATTATTACCTATTGCATACGTTTAGCGATCATATCCTCAACTAGTTCAAACCTTAAGAAATGCGAGAAACAGAGGAAATAAAGACGGAAAAAATATCCAGACGTTACTTCACGCGGACGGGATACAATACAATAAATTCGTGAAGCATATTAAGTCCTGAGAAAGAGGACACTCATCAAGAAGTGTAGAGCATATCTATAGAGTGACATCGATCGGTACGCCGCGTTGCGGCGCGCGCAGGGCGGGCTTATCTGACCGACTTTAGGGTACTATAAATTATAAGCTTACTATAAATTAGTACAAAATAGGTCAACAAATACTACAGTTGCCGCCCTCCAATGTGAAAAATTTTGAGTACTAGAAGAAAACACTAGCTTCTAACAGTTCCAGTTACGAAAGGAGTTTGGGAACATTATAGGCATTTCAATCCAGACAGAAAATTGAAAAAAAAAACCTGAGAGCTATAAAAACCCCCAAAAAAGTATAGTATAACAGTAACAGAAATGCTTTTCTCATGATTCCAGTTCCATTGCAAAAATGATGACATACGCAGGATTCGAACCCATGTCTCAGGTCTTGTCAAGGCATTCTTATGCTAGACTACCAAGATTCCACTGAAGAGGAAAAATCGAGAAGTTGGAAAAGAGAAAAGTCCATTGGGAATGCTTACAACTTATGCAAAATCGTACTTTTATTACTGTTTTTAACGAGTTCCTTCTAAGTGTACTAGAAGTAGATTCATGTGTACAACTAAATTCATCTTCTTGAGAGCAAAAATAGATAAGTAGAAGAAAAGAGGTGAAATTGGTACATGGGGTCCGCTCACCAACGGAGAGGAGGGAGAAGCGGAGCGGGTTCCATCGGCACGTGCCGACCTCCACTTAAGGCCAAAGCAATCGGATAGCCGGCTGTGTTTTAACGTAACGTCGCAGCCGAGCCAATTTACATCGCCATCGGATTGCTGCGGCTTGCCCAGCTCCCCCACCTTTTTTATGAACTTTTCTACAGGGATTTTCCAACAATTCCAACAAAGGCGCGCGTGGTGCAGTGGTAAGAGGCGCTACTGACACGCGCTCGGTCGAGCGATCGAGCCCCGCCCGGGCTAAGCGAGCCTTCTATCCCTGCGAAGATGGGTAAACTGGTGCCAGACTCGTTTAAGGTGAAGACACTTACTATATAGCCCTAACTCCTGCAAATCATTGTATAGGTCAACTACGCATTCACCATACCTCGACGATTCTGAACGGAAAACGAATGCGTGGCGCGTCCATAGGACCTTTGGTGCGGTTATAGCATATTATGCTTATTAGAACACAGAGCTAAGATGAAAGGGGCAACACGGAACTAAAATTTCAAAAAAAAAAGAAAAAAAGGTGATTAGTGAAACATCTAAAATTTTATTTTATTTTATTTATTCACACTGTTACGTGCCCCAAATGAAACAGACATGAATAACACTAAACAATAATACTGTGCTTAATTTCAACTTAAAAACTAAAATAATGTAAAATGTCGGTAACTTTAAAATGCCAATTTTCAAAACCTAGCGTTGTCGAACGCAAGTTAATTGAAATAAAAACTTCCATTGTAAAACAAACAGTCCCCCACCAAAACTTTGGAGTCCAAAAAGACCTTTTTCATCAGTATCAATTTCGACCCCGACCACTTTACCTTTACTTTCATACTTTACATTCGCTTTACATCCGACAATATATTCACATCCACACTCCATAACCACCACCTGACCCCTGGTTGATGTTCGTTCGTATGTTTTACCTTTGGCGTAAGATTGATAAATGCATGTCATTCAGAAATAGTAATGAGCAGCTGGTCAGGACGTCGTTTCACGTGGTCCGGAAAAACCACCGAGGAAACAGCAATTGTTGTTATCGTGAGATGAGCGGGTAGCGGAGAAACAACAACGAAACTTCTCGCTGGGTTAAAACGACACGAAATTGCGACCAGTAGAGCGCAGAAGCGGAAGCGGCTATTCATGGTCTGCGAAGCGAAGAAGAAAAGCAAAACAACGAGGAGGGAACCTGGCTGGCCCAACAACCAAAGCCTTCTCGTATTACTTTGTTCTCAGCGCCCTAGCAAGAGTTATTGAGTTCTACGAGGGGAGGGAACGTGGCCGAATGGGACAGAAAGGGGCTAGGAGGCGAAGAGGAGGCTCTTGATTATTATAGATATCAAGCTCTTTTCGTCCCACTCGGCGGATGAAGTTTCTCGACTGAGATAAAAAGTGCTTTGATATCTAACCAAGGCTTTTTTCGTTCCAGTCGAGTGATTTCGTTTTGCGGACGACATGGTTATCTTCGCGAAAAGTACAACCGAAGTAGAGACGATGCTCCGGGAACTGAGCGAAGCTAGAAGGAAGATTGGACTGCGCATCAATTGGAAGAAGACACATTTCATGAAAAACTCCTGGTGCGATGGGGGAAGGCACATAGATCTCCCCTCGACGAATGTACAGCTGGAGCGATCCATGAACGTGGACAACGACATGAAGGAAGAACTCATCAGAAGAAGGAGAGTCACGTGGTCAGCCCACCAGTGCCCAGATTTATCATTAGTAAATCCACGATAAACGCCGAGATATACCCCAAATGGCGCGCAAACGAAGATTCGTGAACGCGCGTCAGGCTTTACTCGGGTTTATCGCGGGTCTATCACACCTTGCAAGGAGGCAGGGTTTCGGAGACCTCGACGGCCTGTGGTGTGCACGTGCCGTAATCGCACTCACTGCGGGCAATCGGTCGACGCAATTTTGTGTTGACGGCCGCTTCCCCGCAGCGAGAGCGATTGCGGTACTTGCGCAACAAGCCGTCGCGGTCTCCGAAACCCCGACCACCACGAATCATAAATGGCGGCAAACTAGCGGCATCAAGCGAATTTATCGCCGGCGGGGTTTCGGAGACCGCTCGTCCATTCATGAATCTGGGCCCAAGATCTCTTAAGGAGGTCAAAAATCAACTCCTGCATACTGACCTCCGCGCTCATTTATTCGGCTCGACGGCTCTTCCTGCTCTATGTTACACGGCTCAGACCCGGCCTGATGTATCAGCCCCTCAGGCGATATCCTTGCAAGGCACACAGAGCGTTGAAGAGGTGCATTCCGAAGTTCACCCGGTTTTCCCTACACCGAGTCGAACTTCGCAGTTTTAACCTGCGGCAGATGTCCCGTCTGCGAGACCCTGCGGAATGCATACACATCGAAAGCCAAGCATCGATGGGTTGTATCATGAGAGAAGATGATAGATGGACGAGAAGAACGGTGGAATGGCTTCTGTGGGATTTCTCACGTCCTCGTGGACAACCACCTGTCAGATGGTCTGTTGAGTTCGTTGAACGTGTTAAGTAATGATTTATTTCCCGAACGGCTGACTTTCGCCTTCTTGCCCAGCCGGGTTCGTCCAACAAGCTGAGGGCGGCGGATGTGAAGGGTATTCGTGTTGGGACCGTCACGTTCAGCGAAGCTTCCAACCGTCACGGTTTCCAAATATATCTCGCAATTTTGAGAATGCTTCGCTACGGGTCGTTTCCACTTCAATGAAGGCGAATAGAAACTTCAACATGTCCAACAATAGGAACCAACTCTCGTTCTGCTCTCTCAACTGCATCATGCCATTTCCAAATGCCATTAGGTTTGAACCCAGTCGAGCCCTAAATGAATTCGGGTAAAGGGTATGGCTTCAAACAAGTCTGACAGTGGGTCAAAGAGGGATCGCAGTGAGACGAGCAGTAGGAAAAATTCTTAAGGGCCCTTACAGACCTGACGACGTGCAGTTTGAGCGACGAGTCAGCTGTTGAGCATGAATTTGAGCGAAGCACACAATGACGAGCATTCTCGTCCAACGCGACGTTTGCGGCGGCCGCATTGTTCTAATCGATATCGCGTTGCAACGCGCGGTCGACCGCGTTGGACGAGAATGCTCGTCGTCGTGTCGTCGGGTCTGTAAGAGCCCTAAGATTTGCTTATGCTCACGCGCAAACTGTCGCGCGCGGCGTCGCGTTTGCCACATACAACGTTTTCGTGACGCCACGCAGCCGCGCTCGCGTGACAGCTGGAGCGCTCATTCGTCCAATCAATGGTCAAAATTTACCCTATATTTTCTTATTTTTTGTATAGTTATGGTTACTTCTACCACAAATCACCTTACTCTTTGAAAAGATATATCCTACAATTCTGTCTCAAAGCATTCTGTTAGATTGAATCAAAGCGGAGAATCATAATATTAGGCAAACTAAAAGTGTATTTACTTATTTACTTCTTAGCTTTTTTATTAATACTTATTATATATATACTATATATTATATATATACTAATATTATTAATACTTATTTACTTTCTTCTTTTTTCTAATCGCGATAGAATCAACGAAAACTTGGAGTGAATATGAAACTAAGACAAGCGAATCGGAAATCGAGAATAACCTTAGAGCTGCTCGAACGCATTCAGGGGATGTTAGTGCTCCAGGGGTTTTTCGCGGAACATCGCCGTCACGCGAAAAGCTGTCGCTTCTCAATGAAAACCAAAAATGCACATTTTTGCACGATATGAAGAGCTGTCGAGATAAATCGTGTTAGATGTAGCGTCGACGAAAACGCTTCTAATTGAGCATCAGGGCGAGAGTGCCGCAGTCGATTAGAGCTCCGAGCCGAGCATTGGACCAGCTAATGAGGAACTCTCCGGCACCAATTTTTCAGGGCAGCCCGATGAGAGGGGAATGATAACAGGATAAAAACGGGAAACAGTGATGCTGCCAGTAAAGACAGTTTCAGTAGAGACAACTCCACGTAGCATCGCCTACTTCGCATTACTCTGCTGACTGTCGCAGAGAAAAAAAATCAGAGGACAAAATGGGAAAAAAGAAGAAAGAAATTGAAAATAACCCTGCTGACTATCGCAGAGAAAAATTGAAGAAAACCCAGCTGACCCTCGCAGAGAAAAAACCTGAGAGAAAAAAATGAGAAAAAAAAAAGAAAAATGAAATTGAAAAAAAAATCTTGTAACGCCTTTCTTCTTCGCTACTGCAGCGTATCATAGAAGTAGACGTCATGATTCCGGGCCATTTATCTGAGGGACCTTCTTATTTGAAAGCTGATTTTGTAATGGTGTTAGGATCAGAAGTGTCGATTAGCGGGGCTAAAAAGGTCCTTTAATATGTAATAATTGTGACACGACTGCTAACAGCATGGCTTTCTAGGGCGTCTCTTATCCTTTTCCGAGCTTCTTGGAATCTTTTTTACCCAAATTAAAAATTTTTATTTTGTTCGTTGCCAAGCAGCACATCTATCAGGATACCTGCACGGGATAACACGAGAAGAAATAACGATAACAAGGTAAGGGTAAGAAAAGCAGCGAATAAATCCTCAGTCCTAGGGATAGCAAACCTGTTCTATCTAAATGAGCTCCTGAACCAAAAATTTACTTTTATTATTGAGTTTTTGCGGGTCACTGCAAAGTGTAGCAGAAGTAGATCTGATAGTTTCAAAAATCACGGTTCTGGCGGGAACCGAACCCGCGACTCGAAAATGGAAGTACATCGGTAGCACGGTGGTTAGTGCAGTTTGCCGGAAACAGAAAGACGTGGGTTCAATTCCCGTCCGATATCAGCATCTTGTAGCACTACAAGCAAAGCATCTAGTGCAACAATACAACGATATTTTTCAAGAACCTAACGTTTAGAACAACTTACGCAAAATCGTCTGTATGGCGCATTTCCGACGAAGTGTAAGAAAGACATAAAAATGTTTACATCAACCGGAGCAGACGTTCGTAACTTGAAATCACCGTGCCGACGGCTCAGGGCGAACTCTCGAAAAACCGTGACACTTTCAGTGGGATTTTGCTTCATTTTTCTTCTCCTCTTTTCTTTTTTTTCGATTTTTCTTGTCTTAACTGCCATCGAATTCGCTTCCGTTCAGGTGTATGTAGACCATCTGATCCACAAAGATTGGTCAAACACAAAGTCCAGTAGAACAATAGCACTGTGGCTTTACAATAACTGTGCAGATAAATGTGATCCGTAGCGATCTACCTAAAAAAACAGCAATTACTACTTAGCTAGACACTTAAGGTCCCCCTCTAAGATTGCGGGTCCGATACGTCTCCTAATGATGTCGTTGCCTAGCGGTCGTTATGCGAGCAACTTTACGAGAAATTGAAAAAAAAACAAAACAAAAAGCAGAACAAAAAGCCAGGAGTGCAAGAATGAAGGGAGTAATGAAGAAAGTCTCTTGACAACTAGGCACAGTTGGTTCAAAAAAAGCAGGTGCACTAAAAGTGCTGGAGGACTTTTCGATTTTTTGCCTCTTTCAAGGGACTTTCTAGGAGCAACACAGACGTTTTATTTCTCGGTTGGATTGCTTATTCATAAAAAGCTGCTCTTTAGATGTATTGGAATGTGCTGCACCTAAAATGATCGCTTAGAAGTTCGGTTTCTAAAAAATGAAATGCAAGAAAAAATTGAACGAGAAATATATAGTCCTATAGTTTTTAATGCCGTGAGTTAGATAGATAGAATGGCAACACAACGAAAATATCTTTTTTAACCGGTGCTCGAGCGAAGGGTATACCAAAACCGTCCCAATTACTCGAGAAAAAGTTTGTTATCAAGACAAAGATAAAAGGATCGTTGCTGATCAGTCTCCTAGGGACGCGCCATGCACGAGTCTTCTATTCAGAATCGTGGATGCATGGAGAGTGCGTATATGGCCAATAGAACGACTAGTGGGAGTCAGCTGCTGTACCAAGTCACTACATTCACCTCCCTATACGGCTAACTCGGCCCAGGAGGGATGGTTGCTTTAGGTACCCCACCCAAGGATTTATCGCTTGACCGTGCGGGTGAAAGTAGCGCCTCCTTCCACTACACCACGCGTACTCGCTTAGATGATGGGCTACGACTGACTACTAAGAGTCGGGAGAAGGCTGATAGTAAAAACAAGGTCCGAAAACGAGCCGTGTGAATTAAAATAATTAGTGACAGTATCTCGTGGCACGTGTGAAGCGGAAGAAGTCAAAGAAAGCTAATCAACCAAGATGCGCCATATATTGATGGATCTGACAGAGTGTAAGGGGGCCGCGTGGTGCAGTGGTAAGAGACGCTACTGACACCCGCACGGTCGAGCGATCGAACCCGGCGTAGGCTAACCAAGCCTTCCATCTCTCCGGGATCGGGTAAATTGCTACCAGACTTGTCTGGGAAGGTAAAGACGCTGACTTTGTACATCGGCTGGCCGCCAGCAAGTCATTGTATAGACAAGTACGCATTCACCATGCCTCTATGATTCTGAATTGAACACTAATGCGGCGGCGCGTCCTTCGGGGACTTAATAACGCCGACACCTTTACCTTTACCTTCACAGAGGGTAGAAACACGATTACTGTAAACCCAACGGAAATCATAAGGCACGAACCGGAAGAGGAACATCAAATGTCAGGCCATTAATGAAGAATTGCTCGCCTAGCAACCTCGAAAGGCATAGTGACAATAAAAGTTTTCTTTCCTTATTTAGAAAAATTATTTTTCAATTGCGATCTCATACGGCTGTTACATTTATTAGGAGTTACATTTTTATGTGCTAATTTTCAGTTTTTTATCAATAATATCACTCTTATAAACTGTGAACAACAGTCTTATGTTATGCAATCATTTGTTTTTCCGTCTGTGTTAGAGCGTGCGTGGTTCAGTGGTCAGAGGCGTTACTGATACCGGCACGGTCGAGCGATCGATCCCCGTCAGCGCTAACGAGGTCTTCCACTCCCCAGGGTGTTACGAATTAGTACCAGACTAGCCTGGGAAGGTAAAGTCAAGGATATGGTATAGCGGCTGCCCCACCCCCCAAGTCATTGTATAGGCCAAATACGCATTCACCAAGCCTCTACAATTCTGAATAGAACACGAATGCGTGGCGCGTCCTTAAAGTAGGAGACTGACCAACCCCAAAACGTTTACCTTTAGTTTTCTGCTATTCCGTTAGTGTTCTGTTGATAGGATTAAGGTAAATAAATAACAATAATTAAATAAATAGATAGATGAAGATCTGGAAAGCCAAAACATAGACCAACAACTGCTCGGGCATAAAAATAAGCGATGATGGTCGGCCTTATTATCGGAGAGTAATAGTAATGAATATTTCACATCGGGTACACTCAGGCGTGTGATGAAGTTCCCACTAGAGGCTCACGGACCAGCAGCCGGCCATTATCGGGCACAACTAAGCTGATGAAAATTTACAAAAAGGGTTCTAAAAAAGGTAAGCAGGGAAGACGGACATATGGAAAAAAGAAGGATCGGCTGCGAAGTGCTCGGTGAGGACGACGAGCCTCTGAAGTCGGAATCGATGCCGACGTGTCGGCTAGCTGACAAACGGCAGCGTAAAGCAATGAATAAGTAATTCATGATTAATTCCCAGCTGCACACGGCCCCTGGTGGAAATGGAATCGAGTCGAAGACAATCCACCAATCACTTACCTACCATGGAAAAGGTTGACGAGACTCCTTAAACCCGGCATGACCCAGTGGTAAGAGGCGCTACTGCGATCCGCAGGGTCGAGCGTTCGATAACGGCTCGGGCTAACCATGCCTTCCATTCCTCCGGGATCACGTGAATTGGAACCAGACTTGTGCGGGAAGGTAAAGACACTGAATAAGTGCAGCATCTAGTGATGGTATAGGCAAACTACGCATTCACCATGCCTCTGCGACTCCGAGTGGAAAGCGAATGCGTGGCGCGTTCTTAGAGAGATGACTAGTAGCCGACATTACCTTTACCTTTACCTTTTACCCTTTAGATCAAACCTACAACCTGATCACCTCACCGAAAACGTTCTGACAGTGGTAAATTAGCGGATATATCAGACACCTTATCATTAGTTGAAACGACCTGAGACGCTAAAGTAAAGGTAAAGGTAAAGTGATGGGCGTTGACCAGACCCTACGAATACGCCATGCATTCGTCATCTATTCATAATAGTAAAGTTGAGTTGGTGGCCAGCCGCAGCAGGGAATCAGCTTCCTCATCCGTGTGCGGTACTAACTAGTCCGACCCCGGAGGATGGAAAACTTGATTAACCTGGAGAGGATCGATCAGTTGACTGCGCGCGTGGAAGTAGCGCACCCTACCACTGCACCACGCACGCCCGACAGCCGGGCTAAGTGGTATACACGGTGGAAATTCAAAAAAAAACAAACAGTCCATAGTCATCTTCTCATCGGTGGCAGACAACTATTCATAAAACATGACCAATATTTAATTATAAGCGACGAACTCAATTTCAACATTGACGCAACACAGCGATTAATTTCTTTCAAAGAAATTAATTGCATCATTTAGAAAAAAAACTAATTGATTCAGAAAAAAACAAATTCATTTAGAAAAAGCAGCAGACAAACGGAACTTCAGTGAAGAGCTGCCAATCTCAACCTCTGCGTTTCTCGTTTGCTTTCTCCCATCTATTTTTTGAGGAAAAGGCGAGGAGGCCCATGCAGTTTGTGAGATGATTTGTTGGGATAAGAGGCCACCTAAAAAGAAGAGGCTGCCCTTATATAAATCGCTCTCTAAGGAGCAGTTTCCACAATCCTACGTGCATTTGCACTCCGTGAATGTGGCTACTATTGATATAAGAAATGATTCGCGGAAAGGGGTCGTGAAAACTAAAATAAAAAGTCAAAAAGTCGAGGGACCAATCCAACAAAGTCTTCAAATCTTCGAATAGTGCACGGGGAAAGAGACATTCCGACGCTAAAAACCGCCTGAAAATGTCGGCGACGAGCTTTGGAACAGTGTAAATTGTAAAACGGCACTGCCAGAATAAATCTTCAGGAATCGTAAAAAGATTCAAAGAAACAAGAAATATAAAGTCAAAAGGGAAATAATCGAGAAAGATCTTCTAATTTCCAACAGGTAAGGAAAAGATTTCGACGCAAAAACCGCCGGAAAGCGTCGGTGACGATAGTTGTGGGCCAATTAGTGAAGAAAAGAGGGAATACGGTCCAAAGAATAATATCAACTAGTTCTCGTCTATAACCCGCAAAACAAAAAAGCGGTGACTAAGAGAATAATCTCGTGCAACAAAGAATAATATTTTCTATTATATTCCTACTCCTACCAACCTTGGTAAGCAGAAGAAAAGAATACTGAAATCATCACCATTAATGTCGATGGGAGCCCTAGGAGACAGCCAATATACGTGTTCGAGGTTTCACGAAATAATTCACAGAGAAAGAAAAGAAAAGTGAAGACGAAGTGAACGATACCTTCAAATGGTCAAAAAATTGGTGAGGAGCGCAACGCCGACGCCAAAAATCGCCGAAAAGCGTCGGCGACGGGCCTCCGAGCAGTAGTTATGAGCGCTCTTGGACAGTCGGAAATTAAAAAATATTCAAAGAACTCCGACTTCACTCATCTTTAAACCTCGGCATCGCCGGCACATTATGTTTCATACATATTCAAGTTCTTTTGTTTATGTTTCTTTTCCATCTTACGAGATTGAAGCACGAAGCTAGCAATGCCCACCGATCGCGAAATACTTGACGGGAAAGAATCCGATGGTAAAATTGCTAGAGCATTATATGTCCATTAATCAAGCAGAACTTAAAATAGCTAAACGTCAAAAGGCGGAACGGATCCCTGATGGCTTAACCGCACGTACCCCGCACAGCTGAGGGTGTAATGGTGACCGCTGGTAAGGAGGAGGAGGAGAGATAGGGGCTGAGGAGCGGCTGGGACAGTTGCCCGAGGGGGGAGGGGGAATCTCGAGATTGAAAGCTGGAGGGTGAAGGGTAGGGGTGAAAAGACGGGGGCATGAGCCACACCAGACAACTGTTCACCTTGACAGCTAGAAAAAACACTCGTCCATACATCAATCATTTTTTATGGCCGTCAGCCGGGAAAGGTTCCGAAGATTTCCGCTTCATTCATGGACGAGCAGCACCCAACACGGGTTGATCAGGTACCCAAGGGCGCACCGCCGCATTCGCGTTCATTTCAGAATCATAGAAGCATGATGAATGGGTATGGCCTATACATACAATGACTTACAAGGGAGGTCAGTGAACTTCCCCCCACGATTCTTAACAAGACCTATATGGTCTTATAGAGCTTGAAGCGTCGATCACAGATATGTAATTCATTTTTGCTGAATGGCAGTGGGTGGTCCGAAAATTGCAAAAAAAAGTAAGCACTGCTCTGACAACACCGCTGAGGGGCGCTGAATAGCCCCTGAGGTGAGAGGTTCATACAATTGTGCTTCGGTAGCGCAATGGTAACGCAGTGGACTGTTGTTCAGAAGATCAAGGGTTTGGATCCTGTGGTTGTGTTTTCGTTTTGCTTCAATCGCATTGATACCAAATGGTGTTCATTTTGCAATTTTGTCATGGAGAGTGAAGAAAATCATGTTTGGAGCACTCTAAACCGAACACATTTTAGTAAATGACAACATTAATATGGATAGCCAATATCTACCGTAACTTACCTTAAACAGACGCAAATTCAGAAACTAATGTTGGATTCGTGATTAGCGACCCAAATAACCCTTACACACGAAGTTTGGACGAAATCGACGATTTTGATCCACGCACCTCACTTACCCACCCTTGCCATAGCAAGCGCTCACCAGTCAGAAATGCAGAAGCAAAAGCAAAATTCGTGATCAGCAATCCAGGTGAGACTCCCAGGCAATTTCTGGAACGATGGTAGCGGATGCTGACGATTTTCTGACAGCTAGAGTCTAAATGGTGCCATAATATTACCAGTAATTCATCAGAGACTCAACCTTGGGCAACTCTACCGACACCTGACATGAGGCTCGAGACGTCATTGTCACCCATTTCGCCCACACTTTGCTAATGAGACTATTTGAGACGCTGGTCACGAATATAGCACTAGTTTTGTGATCTGAAACAAGTGAGGGTATTTCATGACGGGTTTCGTTGCGTGTGGGCTGGTGAGCCCTTGCAATGGTAAGGGTGAGTAAGTGAGGTGCCAAGGTCAAAATAACCGATTTTGTCCACACTTCGTATGTGGGGGTTATTTGGGTCGCTGATCACGAATCCAACATTAGTTTCTGAATTTGCGTCCATTTAAGGTAAGTTACGGTAGATATTAGCTACCCATATTAATGTTGTCATTTACTAAAATGTGTTCGGTTTAGAGTGCTCCAAACATGATTTGCTTCAATCCCCATGACAAAATTGCAAAATGAGCACCATTTGGTATCAATGCGATTGAAGCAAAACGGAAACACAACCACAGGATCCAAACCCCTGGCCTCCTGAACAACGATCCACTGCGGTACCGCTGCGCTACCGAGGCACACTTGCAGGGACCTCTCACCTCAGGGGCTATTCAGCGCCCCTCAGCAGTGTTGTCAGAGCAGTGCTTACTTTTTTTGCAATTTTCGGACCACCCACTGCCATTCAGCAAAAATAAATTACATATCTGTGATCATCTTCATATCTATTCATATATTCATATATTCATATACATCTTCAAGCTCTATAAGACCATATAGGTCTTGTTAAGAATCGTCGGGGGAAGTTCACTGACCTCCCTTGTTAGGGGGGGGGGGCAGTCGCTATACCAAGGCCTAGATTCATGACGGGTATCGGCGCTATAGACCCACGAAGAAACCCTGTTCGGCGCTCATATTCGCATTCATGAACGCGCTGCGCAGTTTATTCTGGGGATATGTCGGGTCTATTCCATCCCGCTGGATCGGCGATGTATCGAACACCTTCTGTAGTAAGAGTGCTCCAATACCAATCCCTGCATATCAGCTCAATTTTCATTTTAACTATCATTTTTCGAAGTTTAACGGAAAAATGATATTGCTAATTAGCAAACAGAGAACGAAGTCAAAATTGCAGCGCAAAAACCAAAGCGAATAGCAACCGAATACGTGCTAGAAAAAATTCTGATAAAAAATCGGGCCTACAGATTCATGAACTGGCGGGCGGTTACTATAACAGCCGTGATCACGGCCGTTGATTGCTTCACGTCGGGATCGCAAACCCGACTGTTATGAATGCGAATTTCCGGGGATAGACAGGGTTTATTCGCCCGGAGTGTTATATACCCTAAATTTCCGTTCATAATTTGGGCCCATGTGACTGCCTTTAACTCTGTTAAGGTATCGGGGCCTCTTACGATGGCACCACTCCCGTCTTTGGCAGCCTGCCCAGGTAATCCTACCGCTAACCTTTTCTGTAAGCCACGACTACTTGTTGTCTCGAAAGGAAGGCAGTCCTGCCTGCTTAACATTCCTGAGCTATTGTGTATAATAATGCAAATAATAATAAAAATACACCGGGGATAGTGTGAGAGCGCGCTTGACTCAGACATCTGGCACTTTAAAACAGACCGAGAATAGGAGCTGTGAAAACGAACGAAGTCGGCTGCTCATTACGCGACTGCTGCACAGATGCTCTCCATTTCATTCGATTTCCGGTGGCTGTGCACAACTGACTGCAACTCTAATATAAAGGTGAAAAAAGTGAAGGTGTCGGCATTGATCAATCCCCTAAGGACACGCCAATTAAGAATCGTAGAAGCATGGTGAATGCGTATTTGGCCTATACAATGGCTTGCGGGGTCCAGCCGCTATATCAAGTCACTGTTCTTGTCTCCCCAGACAAGTCTGTTACCAAGTTACCCGACCCCAGAGGGATGGAAAGGTTGGTTGGTTCGATCGACCGTACGGGTGCCGGCAGCGCCTCCTACCACTGCACCACGCCCGTCCTCAACTCTAATATACGTACTTTAGCTTATGAAACTGTAACGAAAACCACACAAAGAAAGAGGAAAATCTTACAGAAACGAAAAATCTCATGCAGAACAAAATGTAATACAACTAACACATTCGTGCGCACGAGTTACCTTCCACTTTGATTATAAACTGATTGCTACCTCATTATAAATTTAGGTAAACTAAAAGTTAAAATTTCGGGTAAAATAACTACACAGCAACATTGCTTGAATTTTTGTGTTTGTGTCCCGTTGACTGGGCCACGGTAAATGAGGATAAACCGTGTTTAATTATTTATTTATTCAATTGCATCGCAGGACGCGCACCAACCAAGAAGAAAGGCACACGCGAATGAAATACCATTAGCGAAAGAAAGCGTTGAAAGAAAGAACATTGTAGAAGGAACCGTCTAGTTTCAAAAAGAGAAGTCATTGTTGAAAATATTCTCGAGGCAGGGTCAAATAAAAAAAATTAAGCGCAAACTACAGACGCGTCACGAATAGGAGTATCTTGTCGAAACTCATGTCCTTATTTACTTAACTCACATTCACCCGAGCTACGCGCCAATATAATATAATAAGTTGTTTGTCAGTATTTGACCAAATGAGGGGCGTATGTGGTGCAGTGGTACGATTCGCTACTTCCACCTGTCCGGTAAAGGGATCGACTTCAGCCTAGGCCATGCAGGTCTTCAATACCCTGGTGTTGGGTAAATTAGAAACACCTTGCCTTAGGGAGTGAAGGTAATGACCACTACAACGGGCGGCTCTAGAATTCTTCGAAAAAAAAAACTCAATTCTCACTATTTAACTGGTCCGGGCACATTCTATGTTTTGTGTGTTGATTTTGTTGTTTTACACTTTCCTACGTCTGTCTTAAACAGCGTACACAAATGAATGAATAAAAATATACCAAACAAACATGCATTCAAGGATGCTACGATTCTGAAAGAAACACGAAAGCATGGCGCGTCCACTTTCTGTTGGGTGGATAGCGTTCGATTTTTGAGTAACCTCAGTTAAACCACCAATAATGGGTCCTTTCAACGGGCGATTGAGAAATCAATTCCACGGCTGTCTGTTCCATTAACCACTTCCACCACTGATTATGTGTGTGGTTAAATAAATAAATAAATAAGTAAATAAATACATAAATAAATAAATAAATAGATAGATGAATAAGTAAATAAATAAATAGATAAATAAATAAATAAATAAATAGATGAATAAGTAAATAAGTAAATAGATAGATAAATAAGTAAATAAATAGATTAATAAATAAATAAATATTTAAGTGAAAGGGGCCCATTTTTCTGATGATTTGTAGATTATTCTTCACAGAATACGCTCGATCATCGGCTCATCAAATTCCCACATACCCACAAATCTCATGCGTAAAAGCACACGTCAGGTCCGTAGAATTTCAAGTCTGCATTTTCAGAGATCTTTGAAGTCATCGAATTTATCCTACACTTAACGAACCCAAATATTTTCTATGATGCATTGGAGAACTTTTCTTGAAGGCACTCTTCTTGACAAGCATATCCATGGGGGGGGGGGAATTTTCGATAGACGCACATCGATTTGCCTCGTCACAATAGAACAAAGATTAGCGCGGACGTTCGGCGTTCACCACCTGCTCGGATAATTGATACGCCTAGTTACCCTTAACTTTACCTAAATTCCATCACATTGCCCAGGACGTCTCCAGTCTCCCTGCTATTCATCTTACCTAAAACGTTCCTGGCGTTTTTCGATATAGCTGTTTCCTCTGTCGCAACAGAGGATCAATTTTTTCGCGCTAAATATACATCGTGTATATCTATAGCTAATCAGCCTCTGAGTTAGTTTTTCAGTCTCCGAAAGTTATATTTTTATAGTTCGAAGAGTTACTTAGCCCATTTTAGACAGCCATAAATTGATCAAATTTTTGCATCTGGAAGAAACCAGCAGCCATTCGCTTCTTGACGGTACAAGCGAGATCCATATGTCAGAGGGGCTACCGACACCCGCACAGTCGAGCGATCGACCCTCGCCTGGGATAACCAAGCCCTCCATTCTACCTCCGGGGACGGGTAAATTGGTGTCGATCTTGTTCCGTAAGGTAAAGACACTGACTTGGTATAACGGCTGGGCCCCTCAAGTTACTGTATAGGCCAATATACTGGATGGAAGAGGAATATCTTAGCATATTGATCAATCCCGATCACTTAACCTTTACCTTTATATTGGAGTGCCCGACAGAAACATAGGCTTCGAAGCACGGTGCCAAAGATGTGAATTGAGGTTAATAGCAAAAATGAAGTAAAAAACCCGACGTAGGATCAAAAAATTTTTCGGACTATAGCAAAGTCAGGAACACGGAACAAGACGAAAACGTAGCGGGGGGCGATGTGTGGCCGTGAATTCGATGAAAAGCGGCGCCCATTTTAGTTGTCTCAGCTTCATGAATTCAAATTTTCGATTCACAAACGGCTCGGCATGATTACACACGCACACAAACGCTTCGCTCAGCTATGGACTGTGCCGTGCCTCTCGGTCACGCTATCGATCACCAACACACGATGCCATCACAGCTGGTCGCCGGCGGTCAGTCGACCGATCATCACCCTCTTTTTCTCTAATTTCCGCTAATATTAGGAAGCTTTAATGCACCACTTTCTGGAGCTAAGAAATACGTAACTGTCTGGATAGGTTGTCAGCGAAATCTCGGCTTAAATTCATGATAAAATCCTGCTATTTACCCTAAAATACACCCCAAACTCCTTCAACCGGTAAGCGTTGGGTTCACGTTCATTAGGCCCTTGTTATACGTTCGCTCACCCCCCAGCGTAACTCGTCCATTCAGTATCAGACACCGTGGGGCCAGACACGTTTGTACGAGTTCACCACGCCAGCGTCACCATGATAACTCGTACAAACGTGTCTGGCCCCACGGTGTCTGATACTGAATGGACGAGTTACGCTGGGGGGGGGGTGAGCGAACGTATAACAAGGGCCTTACACCACGACTCAACTCAAGTCCAGCCGTTTCTCTAAATTCAAGCTCCATTCGAAAGAGCATATCTTTCTCTAATAAAGCAGTATAAAAAGTGCCTCTTTCGCGAAAACCTAAAGATCTGGATTAATTAAAATATTCGAATTCATGTTGGAATTCGGACCCTCTGCTACGAGTGCGAATGAGGGCTGTGGGTTCATAAATTGAAATGGATTTTTCAGAGTCACTTTCCCAAAGATTTCTAATCTGCGACGAAGAATGGATATTATACTATGATAAGAAGAGATTTGCCCGTTTGTTACACAATAACGAACCTTTTAAGACGTCTGAGAAGCCAGATTTTCAAGGCACGAAGACAATCGTGACGGTTTGGTGAACTGCAGCGGTACTAGTGTGCCTACTGTTCCCTACTCTTCACCAAACGATAAGGAAAGAAGTGCGTATCGTAAATATACATATGTAACATTCAAAACGATTCAACCAGAGCTAGGAGCAATGATGTCCCGCTCCTTCTTATAGCAACTCAAATCCGAGTTTTTTTTAAATAATCTGAAAAGGTGAAGGTACTGACTTGGTATAGTAGGTGGTCCACGCAAGTCCTTGTACAGGCCTCACGCTTCCCCACGCCAAATATGAACTCCTTCAGAATTCATACCGAAGATAGATTGAAACTCTCCCTCGCCCATTATACAGGGTGTCTCAAAAAAATGTACCTCCTGTTTGGAATGCCATAACTTTGGCGAAAGTGAACCAATCAAAACGATTCATAGCTTGAATGAAAGCTAAGAAAAAAGAAAAATTCCCGGTCTAGGTTTGGTGAAGATTGCGCCATGGACTCGACCGAGGCCTCGGGTTTTGTACCTGATTGATAGTGCATGGGTTATATGCTTGTTCTATTTTGGTCGTAAACAGGTGATATTGCTGCTATGAGTTACTCCTGAGGTAGTTAACAAATCGATTTTCCGCAGCTTTTGGTTAAGTACGGAACAACATCAATATCGATCAATAATTGTAGCCACTGTTTGAGACGCTAAAACTCTTCCAACAGTGATGCAATCATAAGAAAAGAATTGAGAGGAATGTGAAATGTATGAATAATAAAGATTGCGCCATGTATCCGTCCAAATCGTCCGATTGTAGAAGTGATTGAAAGTTCACGGATAACATGCTTGTTCTACTTTGGTCGCAAACAGGTCATATCATTGCGTTACACTTGAGGCAGCAAACAAAGCAACTCAGCTTTCGATTAGAGACGGATTAGCATCACTATCAATCACTGAGTGTTCATTTTGATTGGAATAAAAAAAACATTGTCGTATTGTGCAAATAAATCTTAAAGTGCATTGTAAACTTGTTATGTTTTGATGTTTTTATGTTTACTGCATCAATAGGAACTCGTATCAGCGATATCACCTCTTGGCGACCAAAGTAGAACAAGCATGTTATCCGTGAACTTTCAATCAGGTCTACAATCTGACGATTCGGACGGATAAATGGCGCAGTCTTTATGATTCATACATTTTACATTCCTCTTAATTCTTTTCTTATGATTGCATCACTGTTGGAAGAGTTTTAGCGTCTCAAACAGTGGCTACAATTATTGATCGATATTGATGTTGTTCCGTACTTAACCAAAAGCTGCGGCAAATCGATTTGTTAACTACCTCAGAAGTAACTCATAGCAGCAATATCACCTGTTTACGACCAAAATAGAACAAGCATATAACCCATGCACTATCAATCAGGTACAAAATCCGAGGCCTCGGTCGAGTCCATGGCGCAATCTTCACCAAGCCTAGACCGGGAATTTTTCTTTTTTCTTAGCTTTCATTCAAGCTATGAATCGTTTTGATTGGTTCACTTTCGCCAAAGTTATGGCACTTCAAACAGGAGGTACATTTTTTTGAGACACCCTGTATGTAATTGCCAGACCTCTTGCTAACTAGCTGCCAATTTTCGAACATTCACATGGCTTTTCAAGGGGGGAGGGGATCCGAATACCAACACAATGTCGAATCGGCCTTCGAACATTTGACTTAATTCCTATCTTCAGACTTTTGCGACAGCGGCATACTTTACATTGCCTTCCTCAGAGAAAGATGTGTTCTTTCGAATGGTGGTTAAATTACGAAAAAGAATAGTATTTGAGCCGAGTTATGACGTTTTGAATATAAGCTGCAAAGAAGGACAGAACTCTCTTAACAATCTAATACTATGTATCTTATGGATCACCGCTGATTCTCACCTGAATTTTCATGTAATTATCGGTACCGAAAGAAGTGAACGTATTGTGTGATTTAGTAAAGGTAAAGATAAAAAGTAGAGGGGTCATTATTGATCTCCTAAGGACGTGACATGCATTCGCCTGCAACTCAGGATCGTAGAGGCAATGTGAGTTCATATTTGGCGGGGGGGGGGGGGAGGAGGAGGAAACGTGGGGCTTGTACAATGACTTGCGTGGACCACCTACTATGCCAAGTCAGTACCTTCACCTTTTCAGATTATTCCAATACCAATTTACTCGACCCCGGAGGGAGGGAAGCCTAATTAATCCCTGTGAGGATCGATCACTCGATCGTGTGGAGGAAACCATCACCGTTCACAACTTCACCACACGCGCCCAACATAAGCGGGGAATGCGATATACAACGAGTTGCATTATAATATTTTTCTCTGCCATCCAGTCACATTTTTAAAGTGTCAGAATTGAAATTCGTTTTCATTTCGAGCTGATCGATCAATGTCAACGCATTCACGATCGTTGCAATGAGTTTTCCGACAGAGACGGATGACTGAAGAATATTGTAAATACAGCAGCAAAGAAAGCAAAGAGTGGGGATGCTGGAAGAATTCCGGCTCGTGATACCGGTGCCTCCCTTTAATTAGGCCTATTTTTCACTTGCAATTACAGTTTCCATAGCGCGCGCAGTACAGTGGTAAAAGGCGCTGCTGTCACTAGCACGGTCGAGTGATTGATCCTCATCTGAGTTAAGTCCATCCCTCCGAAGTCGCTTAAATTGGTACAAGTCTGGGAAGCTAAAGACACGTACTTGGTTGTGTGGCTAGTCCCGCCCCATTCACCACGGTCTACGATTCTAAATGAAAGACGAGTGCATGGCGCGTCCCTAGGAGACTGATCAACGCCGACTTCTTAACCTTTACCTTTAATTTCACTTTCCAGGGCAAAACGACATCGGAATGAGGTGGGACGCCGTCGTGGTGTCAACGCGGGCAAGTCAAGATCAGAAGGAAGCCCGACGGGGTAAGTATGATACGCCTACGGGCTAATTTAGCCCGATGGGTAAATCTATTAATCTTCTGCTTATTTCATCGGCAAAGGGCAGCTCCAAGACAAGCGCTTCGCTGCATTTATGCTTCAGTTAGCTAGTAACTTCATTTTCATTTTTTAACTTTTTTATCATTTTATCAATTTTTTATTGATTTAATTTCAGAGTTCACATTCCTTCGAGAATGTGGTCTATTCGAAACGAATAATCTACTGGTGGTCAGTGATCCGTGTGACGATGTTGGTTCAGCGGGCAGTGCTCTCAACGCTCTGCTGATCGCGGTAAGCCATTTGAATGGGTAAACAGCACCAACTTAGACCTTAGAATCTTTAAATGTAAAATAAATTCCAATTGAATAGATTTGGCTTCCAGGTGGAACACCTATGCGCCCAAAATGGACTTTCAGTGTTGAACGAATCACTTCTGGAGTCGTCAAAGATCCTTATTCTCCTATTAGTCAGTTTTTCACTCATTTTTCGTTTCATTTTTCATTAGGTTGTTCTAATGAAGACCTGCTAACTCGAACTGGTACCTGGAGGTAAAGATAAAAAGATCGTCATCGATCAGTCTTCTAAGGACGCGCCACACATTCGCCTTTCATTGCCTATGCATATTGTCCTATAAAATGACTTGCTGGGGCCAGCCGCTATACCAAGTCGGTGTCATCACCTTCCCAGGCAAGTCTTGTACCAATTTACCCTACATCCGGAAGGATGGAAGGCATGGGTAGTCCGGGTGGGAATCGATCGCTGTATCGTGTATGTGTCAGCAGCGCCTCTTGCCACTGTATCACACGCGCCCACTGTGCTTAACAGCGATATGCATGTCTATCTCCGTATCTACCCTTTTTTACACAGAATTTAGTTGAATGCTGAAAAATCAGAAATAAAAAATAGAATAAAATAAATTATAATAATAAAAATATATAAAATAATAATGTAATAAAATAATAATAGAAAATAGAATTATTTAATCACATTATCACTGATAATTCAAAAATTTTGCTTTCGGGTTACCTCGACAGGTGATACTCTATTGGATAAAGCTGGAATTGTCAATTGTATAATGCTAAAAATATATATTTTAGTTAGCTAGTAACTTCATTTTCATTTTCCTTATAGTTTTTATTTTATAACATATTTTTATAATTTTATCAATTTTTTATGTTGGATAAAAAAATCAAAAACTTCGCCAATCGCTTCCGACAAGCAAAAACAGTTAAGTATTCAAAACGTATACGCTAACTAGGAAAAAAGTTGGAAAAACGGAAAACAATGAATAGGACACGAAAACGATTTCCTGACCCTTTCGAACCGTTCGACATTTCACTGCATATTGACAACAACAGTACTTAAGCAGGCGTTGTGCAGTGGTAACAGGCGCTACTGACACCCGTACGGTCCAGCGATCGATCCCGGCCCGGGCTTACCAAGCCTTCCATTCTTCCTGGGTCTGGTAAATTTGTACCAGACTTGTCTGAGAAGGTAAAGGCACTGACTTGATATGGCGGCGGTCCCCGCAAAACATTCTGTAGATCAAGCGGACACCGTGCCTTCTACGATTCTGAATGGAAGACGAATGCGCTGCGCGTGCTTAAGACACTGACCGTGTTGTCTTTACCTTACCTTTTCATCTTTAACGCTATTTAGGGTGCCGCTAAAGATTCGCTACCACTCGGGGCGAGTTTTCGACGGTCATCGTTGGAAATCATCGAAATTCCATGTCTTCTACCCGACTACCCAATCGTCCACACTATTCGCAATATCAATGAACTGGCAAAGAGCTGCAACCATGGAGTGTGGATTTCTGGTAAAAAGTTACCCTCCATGTGTTTCGCCAGTGAATACTGCGGTTTCGTATTAATTTCCATTCTTAGGAACGGATACTCTATGGAAAACAGTCACGACACCCACAGCTATTTACAATCCAAACGAAATAGCCGCTTTCTACTTCAGAGGCACTGCTGAGCATTCGCTGACTCACGGTGCTTACGTGCTCAGCGAAGAGGTTTTCATCATTTTTAAAAATCTTTATCTTTTCGCTTTCTTAGAACTATAGAGATGACACAGTCAAAAGCTAAAAAATATGAAATATATGAAATATAAATACCATAAAAATAATATGTAAGCACAAAACAAATCAAGTATACGCTAGGACCACTGAGGAACCATCAAAATGCGCATTCATAAAGTCCTTTAAAAACACAGAAAAACATATAATCGACCCTGTCCAATCCGGTCTAGTCAAAAGCCGCCCAGTAGTTTGAATAACTAACTTTTTATAAAAATAGTAATATTTTAATATTTTAAGTTCAATAGAATAAACAAATAGAACTAGCCGTTTGTTGAATCAAAGCACGCTACTGACCTCAGAAATTAGCTACAAAGGTTAGCTACACACTAATTTAGGGTAGACCTTCACCCTAGCCCGCCCTTGTTCCTGAACGGGTAGACCACGAGATGTGCGACAATAATAAGTCGGCAGAAAAGGCGTTCCATTGCGACGAAACCGCCGCTTTCTAATATCTTCTTTAGAATGGATTCATTTGCAAAAATAAGTGTATATCTGAGCTCAGCCGCTCGAGCTCTATCATTTCACATACAATTTTCCCCAATTCATGGGGCCAGGTAATAACTCATGGTTTGATGAGGCTTCACCCTCGGTCGGGTTACCTCGTGGGGATCCAAAAAAACGGGTCTTTTCGGCGCAAAAAGTAGCCGCTTCCGCCGTTTTTATTGTTATTTATTATTCATTATTTATTTGTTATTTATTGGGTTTAAGACACACGTTTGATACAATCAGAACAACAAGTATATAGTCAGAAACAATGAAACGAAAACAAAATTCTAATGCTCATTTCGTTTATCATTGTTTTTATCATTTTGTCTTCTGCTAAACCCTTGGCGTCAATCTCTTGGGACCTGGGCTCGATTTTGACTATTTATTATCACTTATCAACTGACAGAGGTTTATTATAGCGAGTTCATTGATTGAGTTGCTACTAACTGTTTTAAAATGTTGCTCGCAATGTTATAGCGCTATAATGTTTTAATGCTACCAACAATAATCTTCCAGTTGACATTGAATATCAATGTTTACTTCAGTACGAAAGAAATGGAAAGGAAAAAATATAATAAAGAATAAAATGAAGAATTCAGAGTATAGTAACATCTCTCCGGTACCGTTGCTGCCCTCCGGACGACAATCCAAATGTGCTGCTGGCTCTGCTATACCTTCCACCTTCTGTTTCCACTCGATTCCTATCACTTCACTCCGTCTACCCCATATCACGATCTACCTACTACGGTACAGACAGTGGCGCGTTGGGTTTGAAGGTGAGTAAGTGGGTTTGAGAAGGGTTTGGGTCGACGAGGACCGGATCAAAGGATGAACTAAAGGTTAATTCAAGGGAACGGTTGCCACAAACATACCTCATTCAGCTCTCGCTATTCTTCGACGTCGTTCTTGCAACCTGTTTGGGTGAGGAGGAGTTCGTGGCCAGTCAGACGGCCACCGAGAAATCCGACATGAATCACGACGTTCTGGCCCAGTCAAGACGAGCGATTTGGAATCGATTTCATCAACTGAAATGTAGAGCATGTGAGTATCGTTTCTCACAAAATCTCCAAAATTATATTTTTTATTAGAACTAGTTCTCGTCTATAAACCGCTAAACAAAAAGCGGCAATTGATAGACTAGTTTCGTGTTATCTCCAAAATTACTTTTCGAGTGCGTGCGTGGTGCAGTGGTAAGAGGCGCTACTGACACCCGCACGGTCGAGCGATCGATCCCTCCCGGGACAACAAAGCCTTCTATCCCTCCGGGGTTGAGTAAATTGGTAGCAAACTTGTCTGGGAAGGTAAAGACACCGACTTGGCATAGCTACTGGCCCCCGCAGATCACTGAATAGGCCAAATACGCTCTCATCGCGCCTCTAAGCTTCTGGGTGGACGGCAAATGCGCGGCGCATCCTTGCGACTAGCGGTCTGCTCAACGCCGGCGCCTTTACCTATAGCTTTACTTTTTACAAATCCATTTTCATTCAATATTTTACCGTTATATATTTGGAGATGCTAGGTATTTCGCAAAACACTGACATTGGACGGGAATTGAACCCGCATCTTTCTGTTTCCGGCAGACTGCAGTAACCACTGTGTTACCGATGTACGTTGCGAACCTCCTAGCATCTTTCTTAAGCCCGGTCGGGCTGTTGCTATCAGCACTCACCCGTAATCACGGGAATGAGCCGGTAAGCCGATATCGGCAGTTACCAGTTAAGCTGATAGCATTTTTGGTATGATACGAAACTATTATAAATTGTCCTTTTACTGTTACCTTTCCCAGATTGCCTACCGCTGTCCCACTATGAATATCTTGGAGGTGACGTCAATATGGAATTCTCTGCAGATCAGGAAGACGTTATGTAAGTTTCGAGTTAACAACCGGTGAAATTACGCTTTGAAACAAAGAATTGTTGCAGTTGCTATCTCGAAAAGCAGGTCCTACGGCGATTATCAGCGGTGATTGTTGACGACGAACACCACTGTAATTCTATCGCACCTCTCCGGACACTGATGGCTATCAGTAGGAACTACGAGAACGTCATTGTGGACGTCCTAGCGGAGCTTGAATCAAGTGGGTCACTCGGTGTCAGTAGACCAAGATAAATCCATTTTTCATTCAATATTCCACCAGATTTTTCTACACCTCCAAACTTCATGGGAAGATCCCTCTCGAAAAACGTATGCATAGTAAGGGTTCCAAAGTGAAGTACATTCCTTGGTTTGTTGGTCAACAAAGTTTTCAAATTTACCAAGAGACATCTGAATGACGTTGTCCCTCGGCAGGGCACGGAACCTTCGAATTGCTCTATTGAAGAAGAAATTTGATCTGATTTGACTTCTCACAACTGTAGCGCTTGCTTTGATACCACCCCACTGTGTTTGTGTAAAAAACAATGAATAGAATCTCGAATCCTCCAAGTTTACTCTGCCTGCCAGATTCTAGATGACTAACCGTAATGTAACCAGTGAGAATGGTGGAATAATCCATTCCATCCTCCAAGAATCAGAGGGCTGAAATCTTCGAAAAGCAGGCACCTATTCATCTTAATATACCAAAAATTCAAAAGTAAAGGATGTTGCCCAATTGACAAACAGATAGTACGTATACTTGCAGTGTGCGCTAAGAGCGTTCCACGGTGCGCAAGAGGTCTGATGCTCACCGCCGAATACCTGACCCTCAAAGCCGACGGTAAAGGAGGGATTCGAAGCGGTCCCGCAGCGAATCCAGCCTTCACACGAGTTTTCGACTGTTTCAAGACGGCAAGTAATTTTCAAATATTTTCTTCACATTGTTTTAATATAGAATTGTGATTGATTACAAAAGGTTTACTACATATATGTTGCGAGCTGCTTGACTGGGGGCGCAAAGAAATGTGCATTGTGAATAAATAAATAAACAAATTGTTCATCATTATTTTTAGGGCGGCCCGAGAGAGGAACACGTAAACGAATTATTCAACATTGTCAGGGAGAAGTGGCTCCGAACTGAAAGCGAAATGGTGAGAGCAGGTATGTACACACAGAATAACTTTGTCATCTCAATCAATCAATCATCTTTTTGTATACCCAAAAATTGGGGGAATATACGCTTGCTCAATTTCACTTGATCCGATTATTAATCGACAAATGTTTTAAGCTCGACACTTCGAAGCCGCAGCTCAAATTTGCACTCGAATCGAAGTGGAGAGAATGTGTAGGAAAGTTAGTGCTTTTCTATCTATAAAACGGAAAGATATGAACAAAAAAGTAGTATCTTACAGTAAGGCTCTGGCTTGAGCGTCCATAACTTCGGAAATATTATATAATTAGAAACGTCAGTAAGAAAAACACAATCATACGGTACTATTATTTAACATAATTCTTCAATGTAAATATCAAAATAAAAAAAATTTAAGAAAAACAATAATTTTTGGAAATGTATTGGTGCATCACTAATACTGCCTTTTCAGCACTTCAACGCTATTTCAAATACTGTCCGCGGTCCAGTACAACCGCGTGTGACGGTTGAATGCGCCGCACGGGTGAGTAACCATATTCTTCAGGGTCTAGATTCATTATTGGTAAATCCCCGATAAACTCCGAAATATACCCCAAACGACGCGCATACCGGGATTCGTAAACGGCAGCTCGCCCGCAATGAGTGCGATTGCGGCACCTGCGCAACAAGTCGTCGCGATCTCCGAAACGGCGACCTTCACGAATCATAAATGGTCGCAAACTCACGGTATCGAACGGGTTTATCGCCAACGGGGTTTCGGAGACCGCTCGGCCATTCACGAATCCGAGCCCAGGTGTATTTTGCCCTAACTGCTTGCGCATGCCAAAGGGGTAACAGGAGCTACTGGAACTCACACGGTTGACCGATCGGTCCCTGCCCGGACTAATCGAGCCTTCGATCCCTTAGGAGTCGGGTAAATTGGTAGCAGACTCATCTGAGGAGGTGAAGACACAGACTTGGTATAACACCTTTTCTCGCAACTCATTCTATAGGCCAAATACGCATTCACCATGCCTCTACGACTCTGAATGGAAGACAAATGCGTGGCGCATTATTAAGAAACTGATCATGCCAACCACCTCACCTTTTACATTTACCTTTACCTCGACTGACGAAATAAAAGCTGTTGATTTAAGGTCGACCTTTTCGGTGGTTGGCTTGACACGCCACCGATCACTCTTCACGCCAGACCCTCTGCGGTGATTAACCTAGCGATTCTCTTCGATGGAAAGGTATGAGACGTTCAAAGACTTGGATCCTGATTCAAGAAAAATCAGGGTTACGATGCAACACCTCAGAGTTATACCCATTACAGAAGCCGATATCCTGCCATATCAGACATGGATCTGATGCCGGTATAACAGTCAAGACCGGAGAAACCATGGTTTATTTCCATACCGCTTCGGAAATTTTCGAGTCGTGCAGCAGACCGGGAAACCCAGGTAACTTTTACAACAGATTCACCCAGGCAATGGGACTGCAAAAACTGTATTTTTCGTATATCTAGTGTTTTGGCTGCTGTTCAACATTAAGTAACTTCTCATCCTCCTCTCTTAGGATTGTCTTAACCCATTGACGACCGCGTGTCCCACCGGCGGGACACACCTTGTGGTCCGCGGTGGACCGTGTGTCCCGCCGGTGGGACACACCTTTTGGGCTACGCTTCCTCCCTCTTGGGAGGCACTGTAGATAAGAGTGTTCATTTAGGCAACGTTACTATCCATTCTATATTTCCCGCTTTATCAAAGCTTCAAGATATTCATCAAGTGAACGGCCCTTCAACAAGCTCAAAAATGGGTCTGAAAATCGTTTACTTCTAATAATTACTTGAGGAAGTTTCAAAATCAACAATATACACAGAAAAATTATTCTTTTGATAATTTTGAAAACAATTAATGCCGCTGTGGCACTTTCATCACTGCACGTGCGCGGTCCCCTGCGCCAGACACGCAGAGAGCGCGCGGTCGTCAATGGGTTAAACAACGTATTAATAAGAATAATAAATTGAGAAATAAATAAATAAGTCAAATAAATAAATTAAGTACATTAAATTAAATGAAAAATCTATCCTATTTTTTCATATAATAAGCGAAACTCAAGCGATGTTTATCATGGGTGGCTCATATTGGTCCCGCCGCGATTGCCCATTACCGTACTCCCAGTGACGCATCTCATCAGTTCAGCTCGCCGTCTTTTGCTATATGCTATTTGTTCATAAGTTTATTTCAAATCTTTTTTGTTTTATTAAAAATCTTTCATTCACGTATTTCTGTTTTTAGTGTGCATTTAGCAGTCGTTTGTCGGCCAGTAGGACGCTGAATGGCTGGTAAATAAAATAAAATGAATAGATAAAATAAATTGAGTTGATTCGAATTGAATCAAAATCAAATTAAAATTGAATAAATGACTTAAACTGAATGAGTATAAACAATAGATTAATTGTAAATAAGAAAATAAATGAATGAATAAATGAATAAATTTGCAAGGGGCCCTAGTATGTTCCTGTTTGGTATGTGTGGGCGTGACGTCGACACCTGAGGACGATCTTGAACGGATCTTGCAGAGCAAATTCGGCACCGAAGGGTTGGAAATTGAGTGCCGATCTTGCCTACCGCACGGATCAGGTTAGTTGATAAAATCACCAACTACCACTATGAGGTGAAAATTAATTTTTTATTTATTGTTTTTAACTTTTCAGGACTTGGAACCTCATCGATACTAGCAGCCGCTATCATCAAGGCGTTGGGGGTGGCCAGTGCTCAAGAGTACACGCCGAAAGCCATTTGTCATGCTGTAGGTGTGAACTTCATCGATTTTTTTCGATTTTTTTTAGCAAATATAAAAAGAGAGCTCGTGAGCAGGTCGATCTGATTCATGAATAAAACCCATGATTTGTTTACCGCGACGTTACCAACCCTTTGATTTCTACCGCAAGCATATCATGGTAACCTATCCATAAGATCTCTCCGTTAACAATTTACCTTATCGCCAAGGTGAGGTACCCAACACCTAGCCATAACGTGCGGTAAAAACGCGCCATGCATTGGTCTTCCATATAATGAGTGCATGTCTTACCTATACAATGACTTACCAGGTCAATCGCTGTTCAATTCGATGCATTTATCTATTCACACAAGTCAACAGATATTCTATAGTCGCGTGGTGCAGGGGAAAAAGGCGCTACCATCAATCGCACGGTCGAACGATCAATTCTCACCGGTCTCACGAAGACTTCGTTCCGCGGTTGGAGAAATTGGTACGACACATGCCTAAGAAGTGGAATGTACCGACTTGGACAGCAGGTTACGCAGGTCGTACTACCCTAAAGTCGATCAGATAAGTCCGCCCTGCGCGCGCGGCAACGCAACGTATCGATCGATGGATTTCTATAGATATGCTCTACCCTTCTTAATGAGCGTCCTCTATCTCAGGATTCAGTCTGTATCACAATTTTATTGTATTTCTTTTGCCACTCTGAATTACTAAAGACTAGACGGCAGCTTGTGCTAATTTTCCTTTACTCTCCTCCAGCTTCGAATCACCCCTCTATCAACCTCGAAATAAAGAGCTGCAGCAGCAGTTCCATCGTTCCTCACTGCATTTCACCACATCAAGTTTGAAGGCAGCTGTGTATGATTTTCTTCGGGTCATTGAAATCATTGAATGCCCTTCCGTATTGAGGAAAACAATGGCAAGGAGTTGATAAATACCTGATCAATTGCCTCTTAATACTAATTGGCCGTAGTCTGGCTGTTTACATCGTGTTCGACTTCGCAACGTATTGTGTGCTGGTGTATCGATGGACCAACGCGGTACGCCGCGTTGCGGCACGCGAAGGGCAGACTTATCTGACCAACTTTAGGTTATACAAAATAAGTTTTCATCGAGCCTCCATGAGAATGTATGGAAGACCAATGCATGGCGCATTCTTACAGTACACGGTGTCTAGGTATAGGACACCGCGTCGTGGTATCTGTGCGACAGAATTAACCATGCGATTTTTATGCGCATACAATGGCACGCTCCCGGTAGGGAGCAAGAGGTTAGTGACGTCACGGTAAACAAACAAAGGGTTTAATTCATGAATCAGGATTGGAACCTCGGGCCAATTCACCTTTAAAACTGCGGTTCTCATCGATTTTTTCGGGAGCTGGGCTGACTATGCACAGCAATTCGGGAATCACCAAATCGATCAATAAATCGATAAAAATTCGAATAGATTAAAAATTAACAAAATATCGAAAATACCATCAACTTATTCTAATGTTTAGAAATTGGCTAGGGTGATCAGTGTGAAGCTTTTTGATCACTCTTTCTGACCGGTTTTTGATCTTTTCGATTTCCTGATAGACACATACATACTCCTCAGTTTTGAAATTCTTGAAAAATTCTCCACTCAAAAATAAAAAAATATTCTGGTTTAAAATAAATAGAAAAGGTCCACTCCAACAACATTTTTTTTTCAAAAATTGAGCCTAATAGGCTTACAACTATTGGCGAAAGACTTGACGTTAACTTATACCACTTTTATTTTTATTGTCTTTTATTACTTACAACTTCTATTTAAAGGTGCTAATGGTTGAACAGCTGCTAACAACTGGCGGCGGATGGCAAGATCAAGTTGGATGTCTGTATTCGGGCCTCAAGAAAGGTTAGTGCTTCAGAGAACTAAGCAAATAAAAAGTGAAACAATAATGAATAAATCGGTGAAATTTGTCATACCTATTTTAGGCTTCATTTGTGACGTCGGTAAAGGAGTAGATGTCAAGCGAATTCCTATAAGTGACGATTTCGAAAAGGAAATAAATCGCCGCCTATGTTTAATATACACCGGAAAAACGAGACTGGCGAAGAATCTCCTTCAGGTGGCCAATTTTATTCTATTTGTTAATTTTTTTCCAATAAGCTCTCGAGCGCAAATTGTCTGTGAAGCAAATTTAAACATTAATCGACACATTTCCATATTCAAAGCTACATATCAACTGACTATCCAAAGAATTCTCACGAAAAACACTTATCAGTGCTCGTTTCGTTTGCCAAAACAATACGAGGAGTCTTAAAAAGGTTTGTTCAAGGTGATAAGAAAGTTTCAAACCGCTCGACGTTTCTTCTTTCATTTTTTCTTGCACATTCTTAATCATGGCTGGGCGCGCGCGGTACAAAGGGGAAAGAGGCGCTACTGGCACCCGTACGATCGAGCAATCGTTCCCCTAAAAGGTTAACCAAACCTTCCATGCCTCGGAGGGCGGGTAAATTGGTACCAGACTTGTCTGCGAAGATAAACACTCTGACCTGGCATAGTCGCTGGCCCCTGCTAGTGATGAAAGAAAACGGGAAAAAAACTCGCATTTGTCCCAGGGTAAAGATTTGACGGCACATTATTTTGAAGGTGAAAAAAAAACTTTTTTTTATAATCAAGATTCCTTGAGGTCTTGAGCTTACCCCTTCGTGCCCATTTTTCGTACAATATCCTCGGTTCTTGGTGTCAACAGGTTCGATTAATACTGATATTTTACAAACGGCCATTTTCTCGCGCTTACTTCAAGGGATCGATTACTATCCTATTTTTTGTGAAAAAAGGTTTTACTGTGTCGCTTATTGTGCTCATCACTTATGCATAAGCCAACTACGCTTCACCATATCGCTACGATTCTGAATAGAAGACTGAAGAGTGCTTGGCGCGCAACATGGTTATGCATGCATGGTCATAATACGTACAGTGGCGGTCAAAAGTTTGTGAACGCTTGCATTTTTCACCATAACTCGCTTTATTCTCAATCTAGCAATGGGAAATTCGGATATGTTTTGCGACTTTACATTATCTCTCGTATTTTCTACTTGACATTGTATTCGTCAGACGTATTTTACATTTTCGATATAAAAACGGAAAAACCGCCAAAATTGACACATTAGGAACAACAGTTCAACACTGTTCTTTAGTGCCAAATTGAGCAAATAAAATATTGGAAGAATAATACATTATTAGTAACGAGTTGCGTATCCGTTTGCTTTGATTACCGCCTCGCATCGTCACGGCATCGACTCCACAAGTTTGTCGATGACGTCTATACCAATCTGTTCCCATTTTTGCCTCAATTGCTTGAACCTTTTCGCCTTATTTCTTGCTCTAAGTTCTCCTGTGTTTCTTGCAAGATGTTCCCAAAGATATTCAATGGGATTAAGATCCGGAGATTGAAAAGGCCATTACAGAAGGTGAACTCCATTTTCCTGGAGCCACTCCTTCATCACTTTGGAGACATGTTTGGGGTCATTATCCTGTTGAAAAATCCAATCGCATTTAAAGTTTTCTTCGCATGCGGAAGCATAACATCGGTCAGAATCTCCAAATATTTTTTGGAGTTCATAATCCCTTGTATCTCCTAGATAGGACCGGTTCCATATGCACTAAAACACCCCCAAACTTGCACGTTTCCCTGACCATGTTTTACGGCCGGAAGTTGGTACTTTCTGTCGTACCTCATGCCTATGGGACGTCTTACATAACGGTTCCCATCAGATCCAAATAGATTGAACTTGCTTTCGTAGCTGAAAGGCACTTTCTTCCACTCATCTACGGTCCTGCTTAAATGCTGCTTTGCAAATCGAAGCCCAACCCTCCTGTTCTTTTCGCTTATAAATCGTTTTTTAACGGCACGTCTGCCAAATAGTCCGTGAGACCTCAGGCGACGCTGCACTGTGCTAAGGCTCAGATTCACAGCATATTAAGCAATAAGAGATCGCATTATATGAACTGCAGTCAGCGACGGATTTTGCTTCGACATCCTTGCGATGGCGGAGTCGATCCTGCAAGTTGTTTTCTTTGGTCTGCCTGATTTGTGAGCGTCTTCTAATGTTCCAGACTTCTTCATTCTTTTCACAATAGAAGCGACTGTGGAGATACGACAGTGGAAAATGGCTCCTATTTGGCGATAAGAATAGTTTGACTGTACGAGCCGAAAAATCGCCTCCCTTGTTCCAGCAGAAAAGTTTCTTCCTCGGAGCATGTTGAAAAAATCTCTAAAAACTAGAGGGTAGTGAAAATTTTCATTATAAACTAGAAAAAAATAAAAACACAAGCAAGATACCACAACGCATCGTTGCCAGATGAGCACGATTGTTGATGATGCTGTACGAAAAATCAATACTTACCATCGTAGATCAAATATTCGCTGATATTACCTGTGCTGACCTGCGAAGCACCATATATTCAAATCTCACATTGTTTAGACGTGTGAAAGCCGATTTATGGTGAAAAATGCAAGCGTTCACAAACTTTTGACCGCCACTGTATAAATGATCAAGAATGCAACATTATATAAGAATTTTTAGAATTCGGTCATTTCAAAACCAAAGGTTTTTGACATATTATGACCTACATAGATTCACTCGATTGATCGATATTTATCGGTTCAGGCCCTTCGACTATAACAATTTCTTTGGACGAACTTTGAAGGGAAAATAGATCGTCGCAGCCCGACGATTAACAAATCCTTGTTGTCAATACCACGTTAACCAACATTTCTGTTGACTCTCAGAAAAAATAGGACTCTTGTGCGAATGAGGTCACGAGAAAGTAGAGCACTTTTCATTTCTTAATACGCTAGGTAAACATTCGTCGAAGGTGAGAAAATTGTAAACAAGGTGTAGTTCTGACATAACTCTCTCCAAATTGAACAAAATCTCTTTAAATATCAAATGAACTAAAGAAACAGCCTGCGTTGGAGTAGCGTGACCTACTCAATGAAGGACGAAAGGTTAGTAAAACTCGGACATTTTCGAGCTGCTTTTCTATTTTCCAAGAAGATTTTCATCTGTTCGTTCCAGGAAGTGATTCGTGGATGGTACTCGGAAGGAACAGCGAAAGAAGCCATCTCTCTATTGGAGAATAATGTGTCCGCATTTGAAGATCAAATACGAAAAGGTAAGCGAGACTATCCAAGCTATAAAAAGCAATTCAACATGGAAGTTAGGAATTACCTTATCAATGATCATCAAACCATCAAACCTTATCAGTTTGTTACAACACAAGATAACATTCTGTAATGAATATATATGAATAATAAAAATACAAAGGTGAAACAAAAATTTCGTCTATCATATTGCTCCATTCTTAAAAATAGAAGGTAAAGTGGTTGGCGTTGATCAGTCTCCCAATAACGCGCCACGTACTCGTTTTCTATTCAGAATCGTAGAGCCTCTGCGAATGCGCACGAACCAGCCGCTAAACCTACTCAGTGTCTTTACCTTTCTAGACCAGCCTAGTGCCAGTCTAGTATTCTCCGGAGGAATGGTAGGATTGGTTAGCCCAGGTGAAGATCGAGCGCCCGACCGTGTGGGTGTCAGTAGCGCCTATTACCTCTGCACCGCACACGCCTCTCTCCTCTATCACAGATATTTAAGCGGCCCAAAGGGAGAACCCTCATTTGCACTTTACGTAAGACCAAACTAGCTTTGAAATTGGTAACATTTGTGTGTACCGTAAGGTTCTTAAGACATGAGCTAATGGCGATATTAAGAAATTTCTATTTTATAATATAATATTTATTTTACAACACCTTATATTTACTCATGTGAGATAATTCTAGGTATCATGCCGTGCGAACTGGTCGAAACCTACTACAAGGCTAAAAAGCAATTGGCCAGTGGATGTGAACCGGCTATGGTCGCTTCTCTCATAGATGGCTTGAAAAGGTTAGAATTAAATTAAATATAAAGTGAATAGTAAATAAATAGCACCGAGTTTTGAAAGTGTTCAGTTGTTCGAACGGTTCTATTCTTGAAATAGCATAGAGGTCTCAACCTAATACAATGGCACCTCTTAATGATTATTTTTTCTAGTGGTTGCATTATACGGCTCGAATAAAAATAAAAATAAAGTGGTCAGCACTGATCAGACCCTGGTCGCGCCATGCATTCGCCTCCTATTTAGAATCGTGGTAGCGTGGTGAATGCGTATTTGGACGTTTCAATGACTTTCGGAGACCAACGACTATACATATACACTGTAGTTACGTTCTCAGACATTTTAGCACCAATTTACCCTACCCTGGAGGGACAGATGACTTGGTTAGACCGAGCGAGGATTCATCGCTCGATCGTTCCAATGTCAGCAGCGCCTCTCGTCACGCGGACCTACTGTTAATAATATAATTATAAATATAATATTATAAATAAATATAAATATAATATAATATTTATATATAAATAATTATAAATAAAAAACATAAAAATTTGTTCATGTTTCAGTGAAGGACTGGTCGAAACAGCATGGTTGGCCGGTGCTGGTGGAGGCGGATTTCTATACGTCTGGCTGAAAGATGGCGTATCGATCGATCAGCTTCGATTATTCGTTGAACTCAAAGGATCACCGGAGATGACGGTTCACACAGTAGCGGTGGATAAGGAGCCTATGCGTGTGACTTTAATAATCACATGATTTGAAAAAGCTTTCAAGGTGGACGACAAAAATTATCTCGAGTTCTTATACATACACCAGCACTCCAGCGGCCTGTCGGCCGACTCGAATGAAATGGAAATTCTGGAAATTTTGGTTGGAAAGAAATGAAGAATTTCATCAGCTCCCCTGTCGCTGTGGGTGCTCTTGATGTACGGTAACAGACTATCGCGGCGGGACCCATATGAGCCCCATTACAAACCTCGCGGTTCCACTTATTATATAGTAGGATTTGGAGATGCTGTCTGCCGGAAAAAGAAAGACGCGGGTTCAATTCCGGTCCGATGTCAGTGTTTTGCGAATAACCCAACATCTCCAAATATTTAAGTCATTCAACTAGTTCTCGTCTATAACCCGCAAAACAAAAGCGGCAATTAACAGTATAGTTTCGTGTTATCTCAAGGTCTTTCAGGCGGGAAAAAATTCAGATTTGTCTCGGTTAAAGATTTTATGGCTCATTATTTCGAAGATGAGAAATCTTCTTTCACCAAGATTCTCTAACGCCGTAAGCCTCGCTCCTTTGTGACCATTTTTCATACAATTTCCTCGGTTCTTACAATTCGTGCCAACGGGTTCGATTATTACTGATATTTTACGATCAGCCATATTCTCGTCCTTACTTCGAGGGATCGATTACTATCCTATTTCTGGTGAAAAAACGCTTTTACTGTGTCACTTATAGTGCTCATCACTTTTGATATTAAACACATTCGATACTATTAAATCGATTGATTTGTTGTTATGTGTATAAAATTCAATTGAATTTATAAAAGATTTCGCTTCATTGTCTTCATGTACGTATCGGACTCTATTTTAATACGTTAGTCTGATTCTTCTTCTCCTTTCTCAAGACCCATGGATTTAGTGACATGAAGAAACATTCACCCGAGCCTTACAGAAAAAGAAAATTTTTATTTATTTATTTATTTACGCCTCTCATAGACGTGCTTCAAAAAACAAATACATTAGCTAAAAGAAACAGAACGATCCTAGGCAAGAACATTGTAGTATAAAAATAATAACAACACAAGAGATTTGGGAAACAATATTTTACCACCATAAAGATTAAGACTTTCTATTTCGTGAGAACTGGAAGAAGAATGTGTAAGCCACGCCCTCATCAAGCTCTGATGGGGTTAGTGTCCCTGACTTTTCTCTCAACTAGCGGTTGTGTTATATTTATTTATTTTTTGTTTATTTATTCGATGTGGGCGTACGTCACGGAAGTATCAAGCTGTAACCAAAGAACACGTGAAGATAACACAAAAATTAGCCGTACAAAAATACAAAAACAATAATTACACATATGAATGTTAAATGGATAGTAACAATTTATTAACATAATAAAATTAGATAGAGAGTAATAATAAATAGTATTTATACAAAAGCGAATTAGAGCCTCGCCTATGTTGAGGCAAGAATCACATGGATGTTTTAGGAAGAATTTTTGATTTTGGACCTTTGCTTTAGTAGTATGAAAAAGCTGACAGTAAGGAAGATTCTGTTTCGGTTAATTCGAGATCTCTGGAAACGCACAGAGATCTCAAGATAATCAGCGTGCACAATTCAGCATTATTTTTTCATTATTTAACGCAGGATAGATGGCTCCGCTACGAGCATCGATTAGTCCCTTAGAAATACGCCACGCATTCGCCTTCTACTCAGAATCGCAGAGGCATGCTAGATGCGTGCTTTGTCTGTACAATCACTTGCGGGAGCTAGCCGCTGGTACAAATCGGTATCTAAGGGTTGGTTAACCGGGTCGATCGCTGGACTAGGTGAATGCCAGTAAAGCGTACTACCACTGCACCACGCGTAAAGGTAAAAAGGTAAAGGTAAGGGTGACGGCGTTGATCAGTCCCCTGGGGACGCGACGCCGCATTCGTGTTCCATTCAAGTCGCAGAGGCTTGGTGAATGCGTATTTGGCCTATACGAGGACCTGCGGGGACCAGCCGCTATACCAGGTCAGTGTCTTTACCATCCCAGACAAGTCTGGTACCAATTTACCCAACCCCGGAGGGATGGAGGGCTTGGTTAGCCCGGGCCGGGATCGATCACTCGACCGTGCGGGTGTCAGCAGCGCCTCCTACCACCGCACCACGCGTACCTTAGAAATATTTCCCATGCCATTATTCCTGTAAGTAGAAGGCGAAGGACCGGATTTTGGACTTTTTTCTGCATTACTGCACTGTTGTTCCGACGGCTGACCAGAAATGTGTGGGAAAACACAAAGAACACGATCAATAGACGTTGGACAGCGGCAACTCAACAACTGCTCTCGGGCCACTCGTGATGAATTTCGATTTTTCCGGGGATATGATTTCTACAGTTACTTCTACAGCACCTCACCTATCTTCCTTTATTTTTCTTCCATTGAAAGGTAACACTTTTCAGAGTTTTCTCCTGCATCTAACATACCAAGGTTCAAAATGAACCGCGTGGGAGAGATCTCTGTTGAACTTGACTTATTCATTGTCCGTCTTGCGAATTTACTTTCGCTTTTCGAGCTTCGAACTTCACACTTTCGATATGCATGCGCTTCATCGATGTGTCCCCGTTTTTTTGACATATCCGTTCGACATTCCTCGCATATTAACATGTTATGTTGTATACAAATAAGCGGCGCTATGTTGATATTTAATTTCGAAAATCAAAAAAAATCAACCCAAAGAAATCATTACAAAACATGATAAACAACTCTAGAATCTCCATTTTCTTGCCAACGACCCACAAGGTGAAATGAATTCGGATGATCAGGAATTGGCTCGTGCAACTTCACAAAAAAGATCCAGCCCTCACTTTCAATGATGCCAAATCACATGTCTCGCCAAAACTGCTCCAGAATTTAAACCACACTCGATCAATCCTCGCCCGAGATAAACAAGCTTTCCATCCCTCCAAAGTTGGGCAAATCGCGGCCGCCTGACCCCACTTGGAGATGGCCGAAAATATTGTACCTGTTAGGAAAAAGTTCTAATGAGTGTAGTGGATGAAGCAGTCCAACATCTGGACCAGTTTTAGCGAGACGTGTGATTTGGCACTATTCAAAGGAACTGTTGGATCTTTTTTTCTGAATTTGCACGAGCTAATTCCTGATCATTCGGATTCATTTTGTCGAATTAGCGACTGTAGGTAAACAAGATCGATGCATCCGGTTTCATGAACTCGCGATGTAAAACTCACATGGAATTTCACCAAACAGCGGCCATACTCTTATCTTCCGCAGTCCTCTCTTTTCCCTTTCTCTCCTTTATCGAGTTGAAAATAGATTGGCAAAAACGCAATTTATTTGCACACAAACTAATATTTTGAGAAGAAGCATTGGGCACGCTAATCAGATAACATCATTGTTTCCACTCCAGCGACGAAAGTCACGAACGATCACGCTGGAGACGCTTCTCGAGGTTTAGGCATGTTTACGTTATCTTATCTGCACACGGCAATACTCAGGCCGTAGAGATGACCTGATAAGTAGAAATTTCGTCTTCGAAGAAGTGCTGCCCATTCCTTGTCTGGTTCTTTTTCTACGCACTTTCAAAGCCAAGACAATTCTTTCAACAAACCATTCTTCGTTTCTCAGGACACTTTTGGATTCCTTTCTGTATGCTTTCGAACATTTTTTGGAGAACATTCCATGAACATTTTACTGGACCTTAGAATAATATTTTGTAGTATGAACTGGTGTTTGGGCGAGTAGTTTTTCAAATATATTCGACCTTCCAGGCTCCGACGAAGGCGACATCGCCGAAACGTTAGCCGAATAAAGTCTCTTAACAATCTCGGTCCTCTGCTCAGTAAAAAACGAGATAACGGATTTTTTGGAGAATTTTTTGCGTGCGACTGCCTTGTATATATAGTAGACGGCACGAATCGACAAAAAACGCAACAATAAAAGTAGAATTTCACATTAACCCGGAAAAAGTTGATAAATAAATAAATAAATAAATAAATAAATAAATAAATAAATAAATAAATAAATAAATAGATAAAGAAATAAATAAATAAAACGCTTTACGATACAAGGGATCAACTCCTGCCCATGCTACGCATTTTGCGGTAATTCTATCACAATCATCGTACCATCTACTTTTATAAAATCTACCATTTTTTTTTTGTTTCGGACCTTGACATGGGTAGGAACAGCCAGTTGCGGTGGTTGAACTCTGCACATAAACAACAAGGTCTGCGAACAGGGTCAGCTGCCCACTTCTCGAGAAAAATCGATAAAAATGTATGGTGAAAATCGATAAAATTTAAGAGGTGATATTGTACCTGTCCTCTACGGCATTATCAATTAGCGGTCACCCAAAGCTTTGCTAAGTATCGCGATTATTTAAACGATCAGGGTGGCTCTTCTATTCTTTCCTCGCTGTGGTAAGGCTACTCACATCAATTCTATCTGCTTCTAGTTTTACATTACGATGTTAAATACTCTTATATGATGTACTGATGTTGTGTAAATTCATCGCTCAAATCGCGATTCATATGCGATTTTAGCTGGCGTCATGTCCGGGGCTCTGTAATGATTTTAGTTTACCCTATTGCAACTTTTCCCTACTACAAATAACGAACTGCACTGGTTTTGTGATTTGACTTTTCTAGTTCTACTGCTTTCTTTCTTTTAGAGTAGTGTTGTTTACTTAGTTTTTGGTAGGGCAACCTAACTGCTCGACAACAATATATGTAGGAACTGGTTCAAGCATTTAGAGACCAGCAGCTCTAAAATGAATTTTTCTATTTTTTTTTCAGAAAATTCGGAATGTTCAACCCGTGTAATTCAATTTACACTTAACAGTCTCGAAATGTATCAAAGAGAAATCAAAGATGAACAACAGTTTACATCAATTCTCAACCTATGTTACGTGTTGATCTGTTGTCTACCTATGAGAGAAACCCAATTTGCGCCTCTTTTCTTCGAAAGGGATGAGTCACGACGTCCAACTCTGCTTGCGCATTTGTTTAGAGCAGCAAAACCATCTCCTCTCTATATGGAAGGTGAGCAATCGACGGGTGAAATAGGCAGAAGATCGATTTTTCGTTTCTTAATAATGCTTGACTTTGTTGATGTCAGGGTTCGAACCCCGAGTCGCAAAACACATTGTAATATTTCTTCCGGCACATTAATTCTACAAAAGCGCAGCTAAAAAAGTGGGTACTACTAACCCGTTAAGTTTTGTTTCACTTCATTTCTTAGGGTGACCCAAAAGTTAGTGTGCATTTCAGATTCTCACTTCCTTTATTCGCACTCGAGAAAAACAGTTAAATAATCAATGAGGGTACCACGATTACGCAGAATTCATTGCCAGCGATCCATTGAAGGATCGTGCCTAACCATGCTATCCTTATTGATCAATTATTTGTTTTTCTAGAGTTGTGAATAATAGAAGTCACAACCCGAAATGCACACGAACTTTTGGGCTACCCTAATATTTTTTCCTTTTTCGTTCACGTACCGTTCATCGTTTATTATAGCAGTAATCGCCATCTGGACGCCTTTGAAACGGCGAATATAAATAAATGAATAAATAAATAAATAAGGAAGAGTGATTTCAGAATGCGGTTTCTACCGTTGCTGGTAGTTATCCTCGGATTATCGCATGGCATCACGGTTCGGATGGACTGCCATCCCGAGGCTGATGCCAGTAAGGACAACTGCGAGCAGAGGAACTGCATCTGGTCACCGCCACCCGATCAGCAGGTCCTCCACGTATTCTAGACCTACTTAGAATGATCATCAAATTTGTCACATAAATAAATAAAATGAATTAATGTTCCAGAAGTCCACACCATGGTGCTATATGAAGCCGGGAATTGGGTACATAAGCGGCCCGTCTACCGGATCGGTGAGCAATACCTATTCGACTTTGCTTCATTTTTCTGCTTCATTTTCTTAAAGAAAACGATCAAACTTGAAATTATAATAAACTTAGAAAAACCGCTTTTACTATTGTCGTATGCTGCTGCGCCGATCGAGGTTATTATGGTGAAATTTATTCGGCCTCACGTTCCGACCTATTCTTCGTCATCAGAGGCCTAAAAAGTGGCTCGAAAGTACAGAACCGGACGTGCCGCAACGATAATTAGACGGAAGAGGCGCTTTTTCGCGCAGAAACCGCCGTTCTTCTATATTTTATTGAAAATTAATTTACTCATGAAAATATGTATGTATAAAAACTCTGCAGCTCAAGCTCTATCTTTCCATACACAAGTTTCCCATATTCGGTAACATGTTATCAGGCGATTTTTGACCCCATCATTTTCGGTTCAATTTCTCGTCTGATGACTCATCGCTCGACGAAGCTTCACCTTCGGCCGGGCCACCACGCGGGGACCCCCGTTTGACATGAGACGTAACTGAGCTGTGGTAGGCTCCGTTCAGGACACCACGCGTGGAGCCTAAAAACGGCGCCTTTCGGTGCAAAAACGAGCCGCTGCCGCCGTTTTAGCGTTATCGCCACGTTAGGTACTGCACATATCCTTGGTCTAACCGACCAAGCGCTGAACCATCCCTAGCATTTTTGACGAACTTGAAAAATCTATTAAAAACTTTAGGAAACGAGAGATGTTAAATCACTTATCCCTTGATCCACCACTGTATGAGATTAAACTGTTTGAAGTTTGAAGTCTACGTGGCCACCAACTCTGGTTGACAGTTACATTTCAAAACCTACAAAACGGTGCAAATGGTAAGCAGCAGCATACGACAATTTTAGCAACATACCGAGGTTTCATGAGGAGAAAACTTGCAGAGCGCTCTAACCATATCAATTAAATATGATACTGCAACGAATGAAATTAAACTATTTGAAGTTCATCGTTGTTCATATTAATTTAATATGTTGGAACTTTTTACCTTCTTATTTCCAACGCGACTTAATAACCTTTAAAAGGTATCCAGAGCTGACTCATTTATGTGGGAGGGGGCAACTAATGATAGCGACGGGAGAACCGGTCGCACTACGCGAGCGGGTGCGTCGCGTGCGGCAGCAACAACGGGATACACAGATCGTAATAAATATTCTATTTTTTATCATGATTTTTCACGTTTTCAAGTGTGGATAAATTGATGATAATTTTTTTCTTTGAACGTCTGATGTCAGGAATAGAAATTTAAATGTATCACGGCGAAACAATTTGTGTTATTATTTTTTAGAAATATCTGAAATTCACGTTCTTAGAGTTTTAAAAGAAGTGTTTTCCCGTTAGTTGTATTTGACCTTCACAGAGAAACTGCAGGATTAAATTTCAAAACTAAATTTTATTTGACTTTCGCAGGTCTTCGACCACGAACTCTTAGCCAGCTCTTCTAGAACTTCAAATATTTACACGCATGTAAATAGATGGAATACTTATGGCTGCATTGCGGATTTGAGTCAAATATTAGTTTATTTACGAATTGATTGCAATTGGTCCATTCTAACCCAGGTAATCACGCTGCAAAAGAACAGTGGACCACGAAATCCGTGGGGAGACGACATCGCCCAGATTCACTACAAAACCCAAACGTTCGGAAAGACGGCCAACGTCAAGTTGTTTGTCGGCGGAAGGTAAGTCTATCGTACCTTTATCTTCTACCTTTTACCCACGGATCTATAGAATTTCGCACCAAAACTTCAGCTTTTATTCTTCTTCAATGATCATTCACTACCATTGCCTGCTTTCACTCCATTATTTCGAATGGGAAGGAACTCATTTCAAATTACAGGATTCCAAGGAAGAAAAACTGAAATTAAAATGTTTTCCAGATATGAGCCTCCTGTCGACCTTCCACTAAACCCATCCGTATCAAGCGACACGTTGCAGGTGAAGAGAATGTTTCGTTCACTAACACCTACTACCAGTCGCGCGTGGTAGAGTGGTAAGAGGCTCTCTTGATAGCCCCACAGTCTAGCGATCGATTCTCGCCACGGCTAACCAAGCCTTCCGCCCTTCCAGGGTCGGGTAGATTGGTACCACACCTGTATGGGAAGGTAAACACACTATCTTGGTGTAGCGGTTGGCCTCGGCATTGTGCATGTCAAAATCGCATTCACAATGCATCTACGAAAAATTCGGAAAAGCTGACATTTCCTCTACGGAAAGCCATTTTAAATAATTTTTCTGAAAGATAAATAGGTTTCCCAAGCTCAGCAGACTATCTCCGATGATTTTTACAAGAAACTTCGCCGTGGATATCACACTAGAAGGAGAATTTTTCAACGAAACCAACAACTTTATTGTAGGGTAAACTTATAGCAGAGCTTGCAGGTACAAAGCGGTCAAACCGACAATGTCTTCTATTTCGTGGTGAAACGGAAATCCACTGGAAGACGCCTATTCGATACCTCCATTGGTCAGTGAAAGCACACCTTACCTTTCTTACCTTGTTACATCAACTCAACAAGAAGTAAATAAACAGGTAAACAAACAAAACGACTGGTTAGGCGTCAGACAGGACCACCGAGCGGCATAATTTCGTGAATTTCGTGAAATTATGCGGAAAAATAACGTATGCATAATGTATGGCGCGCATATTTGCCATCTCACCATTTGACGGCGTGTTTGGCGCAGTGGTAAGAGGTACTGCTGACACCCGCACTGTTGAGGGATCGATCCTCAACCGAGCCGATCAAACCTCCAATTCCTCTGGGGTCGAGTAAATTGGTACCTACTATTTTTCTGTGAAACCACCCAAACACAATACAAAAAGAATCACTTCTCATCTATTTCAGATACAACTATAAATTTTAAAAAAATTACTATAAATACTATGAATTACAATTTTTACAATAAATTGAAACTTTGTTAATTTTTTTTTCAAATTTCAAATTTTAATTTTTATAATTTCTTTAAAATATAATTGGCATTATTCAGGCGGTTTAATTTTCTCCGACAAATTTCTACAATTGGCTACATACCTCCCGTCAGACACTATGTACGGATGGGGAGAAAATGGCCATCAAACAATTAAGGTTAGAGAAAAGCTATTTTTCTAAAAAACCGAACAAAAATCTACTTTTTGCAGCACGACTTTTCCAACTACACCACATGGGGAATGTTGGCACGAGATGAACCGCCAAACTACTCTTTCGTCGATACGAAGAACCTCTACGGTGGGAAAATTTACACAAATTCTGAAAAAAAATGAACGCAAATAAGAGGTGTTACAGGTGTTCATCCGTTCTATCTGATGCTCGAACCGGATGGCAAAGCTCATGGAGTGTTCATATTCAACAGCAACGCACAGGTACGGTATCGAGAAACTAATATGCTTTTTGTTAGAAACAATATAGGTGGTCGCAACGTACATCGGGAGCACAGTGGTCGGTGCAGTCTGCCGGAAACAGAAAGACGCGGGTTCAATTCCCGTCCGATGTCAGTGTATTGCGAATAACCTAGCATCTCCAAATATATAACTCATTCGACTAGTTCTTGTCTATAAACCGCTAATCAAAAAGCGGCAATTAGCAGAATAGTTTCGTATTATATAGAATAATATAGTACTTTCGGGCGTGTGTAGTAAGATGCGCTACTGACATCCGCGCGGTCGAGCGATCGACCCTCACCCAGGTTAATCCTATTTTCATCTCTCCAGAGTCGGATAAATTGGTACCAGACCTGTCCGTGAGTGTGAAGACACCGACTTGGTGCAGTACCGGACGTGCCGCAGCGGTGCATCGAAGCGCCAAAAGCCACCTTTTTTGAATAATTTCTTTGAAATTGGTTTATATGCAAAAATAAGTATGTATCCAAGCTTAGCAGCTTGAGCTCTATCCCTCCATATACACTTCTCCCAAGTTCGTGAAACTTGTTTTCAGTCGATTTTTTGACCCCTTAATTTTCGGATCCTGTTGCTGATTCGCTTCCTCGCTTGGTGACGAGCCACCGACTAGGCTCCGCCCCCTCATCGCCGAATATAAATATGCGGCGCGTCCTTTCCTAGCGTCCCAAGCTAGGACTAAGGTGCCCCACGGGGTGGCTCGAAGGGTCTACCACGCGTGGACACCGAAACGGCGCATTTCGGCGCTCCGAAGCGCCGCTACCGCCGTTCGTCGTTGCGGCGCGTCCGGTACTGTACAGTGGCTTGCCTCAAGTCATTGTATATGTAGGCCAAATTCGCCTTCACCAATTTGCCTCTAGGATTTTGAATAAGAGGTGGGTGCATGGCGCATTCCGATGAATGCCGACCGTCTACTTTTTTAATGTTTCAATTTAAAGGTGAAAGGTAAAGGTTGACCAGTCCTTCAAGGATGCGCCGCGCATTCGTATTCCATTCAGAATCGTTAAGGCATGGTGAATTCGTATTTGGCCTACACAATGATTTGCGAGAGCCAGCCGCAATACGAAGTCAGTGCTTCTACCTTCACAGACAAGTCTGGTACCAATTTACCCGACCCCGGAGGGATGGAAGGCTTGGTTACCTCGGGCGGGGATCGATCGCTCGGCCGTGCGGGCGTCTGTAGCGCCTGTTACCACTGCACCACGCGCGCCTTTATTTTACCTTTACCTGTAATAATCAATTTGTTCACCAAATGTTTTTTCTGGAGTAGATATAATGCAGATTTCACCCACTACAGCCTGGATGACACCCATTTCACGTCAATTGCGCACTCGCAAGCGTGAGCGTCGCGGTTCGTTGGTGAGGAAATAAAAGAAGAAACTAAATAAATGAATAAATAAATAAATAAATAAATAAATAAGCTAGGAAAGGGTCAGGTATTAGTTGCTCCTCCTCTTCTCATAAAGGAAATATCTACAGTCACCTGAAAATTATTGAACGATGGTCTGTAGAAGTGCTCCAAAGGAAGTTTTCGTGAGCTAGTTCTTTCAGTAAAATGAAGAAAAAAGGAAGCTAAAATATTCTCAAAAATAACGATATTTCTTGAGGAAGTGACCACAGCTCCAGGACCGGCACTAATCTACCGAACAATCGGTGGAAACCTTGACCTCTACTTCTTCCCAGGACCAACACCTGAAGAAGTCGTCCAGCAATACCTGGCATTAATTGGCACACCTCTACTACCGTCCTATTGGTCGTTGGGATATCAGGTAGAATATATTATCAAAATTATGAATTATATTAAGGAATATTTATCGATAATTTTCCAGCTGTCTCGCTACGGATACAAGGATCTCGCAGATATGGTATCTATAATCAACAGAAATATTGAAGCCGGCATTCCACTAGAAACCGTCGTGGCCGATATCGATTACATGGACAGATACAAGGATTTCACTGTTGGAGGAGTAAGTCTGGAGGCCTGTTCATACTCGGCAGCAAAGCAGCACGGCAGCTGGCCAGGTTTCTGCTGAAACTACGCTTTTCTCTGGGATTTCCCTCATTGAAAGAACATTGCCAAGTCTTCCGTTTCCGTTGGGAAACCTTCAAAATATCCAAGGCCAGGGCTCTCTCCTTCGTTGTTCCCCATGCGTCTCACAGTCACATGCTTATTACTGCGCTGCTTTGCTGCCGAGTATAAATTTGTCCTAAGTTGCCAGGTTGTGAAATCGAGACATTAGGCGCAACATTTAAAATTGCATTTCTCCATTTTTCCTGCAAATATTCTTCCAAATTTAAATTTTTTAAAATTCCTCAATTCAACGAAAAGACTCAAGTAGGTTTGTAGATCTCGGAGGTTGAACGATGTTTTCCGTTTTCTTCTTGCTTCGTGTGAAGTCCCTGGAGTCAGAACGGACTCAACTTCCGAGATCTACAAACCTTCGTGGGTCATTGTGATGAATTGAGGAAATTTGAGAGAATTCAAACCCATGGACCAGCAGGCCTTCCGAAATTTGAAAAAAAAATCAAGAAGTTGTATGGTGTTTTCAGAACTGGAGCGCTTTGGGCGATTTCGTGAAGGAGCTACACAGCAAGAACATGCGCAACATTCTCATCTTCGACCCGGCCATCGAAGTCGACTACGACAGCTTCAAAAGAGGAATGGCCGCGGTGAGTTATTTAAAAAGTGTGATGGGTCGACGAAAGAGATAAAACAGCTTTCTTGTTTAGCACATTTCCTGTTCCTTTTGTTTTTCTTGAATTTATTGACAGAAATGAAACGAAATTAATCAACGTTTTTTAATTGAATTAACGCCAGAAATTTGGCCTTATTTCCACACATAGTTTTACAATCGACAACGGTTATTCCAAGCAATAAAAACCAGGTGACAATTGGCCAGACAGAGGAGAACCTCGAAGGCTTGAGAAATTTTTTCAAGAACAATTTGTACGAGACAACGTCAATAACACAAGAATGTGCAAAGCTTCGATTGGTGATGTGAATGGGTATAAAAGACAACGAAGGTAAGGTTCTACCAATCAGGTAGGTTGAATACAAAGAGGTAATAAGGCTGGGATTGGACACTAGGATTACCTATTATTTCCTAGTGAAAACTGCAATAAGGCTCTAGGATTGGACGATCACTAGAATTACCTATTTTTCCTAGAGAAGACTAAGTAGCCAAAATTCAGTTTCCCTTCTATCTTACCCACCATTTCCTCAATTTGGAAAGCATTTTATTCCAAATTCTAATAAACTCTTTCAGGGCGCTCGATTCATAGAGTGGGAGCGGCCGGATCAAGTGATGCACTCCATCCAGGCGAGCATTCATTTCTAGATATTATAATCGAATAATTGAAAGCGTTTAGAAATTTGGTTTACATCGCAATATTTTCTTATTTTCTCACATATATAAATACAACTAGTGTGGCCCACTCTCCCTCCCTTTTCAACTTTTTCGAAAGCATTTTTTGAAAACCATTCGCAAAAACCAGAAAACCATTTAACATGAAATTATGTCAATCTAGTCAACTAACGCTTTTCCTGCAAATTCTAGGACTTTTCCAATTAACAGTCAGTTTCATCTGCAAATTCAGATGAAGGCATGTACGTCGTCTTCGAAAATATCAAAATTTTCCATATGAAAGTTAAAATGAGATCGATCTAAACGACTGCATCTTTACAGGACCTATACCCAATGGCGAAGGACACCAAGATCATGCTCGGTGTTGTGTGGCCCGATCGGCACGTCGCTTTCCCGGATTTCCTCGACCCCACGAACGTCACCACGAACTGGTGGATTCAAGAATTTGTCGATTTCCAGAAACAGGTGGGCAAAAAAGCATATTTTTAATAACATTTAGATTGGAAGGGTGCTATTGCTAGTAACAAACCTAATGTTGACTTATTAGGAAATTTTGGAAACAGTCGTAAAGGAAGGGAAGTTATAATAATAGGGAATATAAAATATACCCAACAAAAGATGATCCGTAACAGTATATTTCATTCAAAAAAACTTTCCGAAACCTGTCGCTCGATATGATCGATCTATTCGTAGAGCGATCAGGGTAGCCGAACCTCCGGGATCGGGTAATTGGTTATAAGCCCTATCCGGGAAGGTCAAGACACTCACCAGGGCCCAGATTCATCATTGGTAAACCCACGATAAACCCCGAGATATAGCCCGAACGGCGCTCACCTTTGTCTTCTTATCTTGAACCCCTAACTTGAACACAATCTCTCATCGACTCTGCCGTCTAGTTCTGGCTGCGTCGCGGTTTCGGAGACCACTCGTCCGTTCATGAATCTGGACCCAGGAATAGTACCTGGTCCCCACAAGTCATTGTACAGGCCAAATACTCATTTGCCATAACTCTACAATTTTGAATGAAACACGAATGCGCGGCGCGTCCTGAAGTGTCTGACCACTTTAGCTTCATCACAAAATTTCGTTGTTTAAGGTGCCGTTTGACGGCATTTGGATCGACATGAACGAACCGGCAAACTTTGGCACAAACGAGGACACGCCGTGGTACTACAACAGTGCCGACCATCCGAATGACGCACCCCTGATGTGCCCGACAGGGACCACCGACGCCGAATGGGATATGCCGGCCTATAAAACTCATGCCGTCTACAATTTTGGCCAGGTTGGTCCGCCTATCATCATCTCTCAGCAAGAAAGCCCATCTTACAAACTCGTTGAAGGAGATGTTCCTCAAAAATTGCACCCTCAAATAAAGGAGATCATGAAGGACACCTGGCTTTCATAGTCAAAAATACAACCACAAATGAATCCACCCTATGCCACCTATCGCCCTCTAGCAATTGGAGAATTTTCACCCACCTTCGCCCAAAACTCGCAAATCGAGTACCTGTAGATCAAGGTTACCCGTAGTCGACCTTTTGGAATCTGTCGACGGCAACCCACCCACCCGCGATGTTTGCTGGAATTGGCCAGACGTGGTCATCGACCTGGCAAAACATCGTCTGAGACAAAGATGTAACAAAGGAAAGCGGGGTTGAGACACTAAGGGAGAAATAAACACGGGATATACCCTGAAAATTGAGAATATCGGTATATCTCCCTTGATTCGTCGAGTTCGGCGGATCCTTGAAGGGGCAAAGATTTTCGCTGTTTACGTTGAAACTTTTTAAAAGAAGGCTAACTGTCGTTTCCCTATCTGGCTAGGTAAAATGATCGGATAATCTTATATTGAGAGGACTTTGACCAGACACAGAGTCATCGCCGAGAAACTAAGTCAACATGGACGGAGCCCGATCACGAGCAAGTAAGGCGCCGTGGGTAAATTTGCGGTAAATTTCCCGCTGCTGACTAGATAAGGTTGCGGTAAGGTTTACGTTCGGCTCCGTTCATGCGTCCGAGCACAGCGCATAACGTTGCAAAGGGAAAAGGAAGCTTCGTCTTCAATATACCTACAGTAGCGGCCAAAATATATTCAACACGCGATCGAGCTGCGATTTTTGCTCCAATTTGACGAGCTCGTTCTCAGCAAGTTAAGAAGAATGAGCAAAGCCACGTACCTCATTCGATAGAGCAAATCTTTTTCTATCAAACGATATGTGAGGCGTTTCTGAATGTGTTAGAACTAAAAAAATACAAGGAGTTTTTTAGGACGTACATTTTTTGTCATCAAAATTTTCACTTTGGCGGCGCATAACCTTTTACAGGAGAGATGTTCAGAGTAGCATAACATTTCATTTGGAAGAGCTAACAATTGCCTTTCAAACACTGTAATAGGATTTGAATTTATTTATAGCTGTGAAGAATTAGAAGTCATTTTTAAAACTTCTACGTAGCATACTAAAAACGCTTTGTCGAGGTAAGGCGAGACAACTATCATGTCCCCTATGCATTACTTCTTTCACAAAACATTTTGGTCGAAAAATCTCATCATTGAGAAATATCATAAATTTTTGAACAACTTCAACCCTACTAGGGTGATGCAAAATTTGAGTCAACTTTGAAAAATCTGCTGCTCTTTTCTTAAGAGCAAGGACTGATACCTCTTATCTTATTCATCAAATGGCCTAAGCAGTGGACATCTCTCAAAAAATTTATTGGATTCATCAGTGATCAGATTATCGATAGCAGCTTGTTCTAAATTAGCTGGTTCGTAAGGTATCACCCTTCAGATCAGACAACGATGTCCGATGAAAAACAGCGTGAAACTGTTGTCTTACATAATGACGTAACGTAGCTGTCGCGGTAGGACACTCTACAGCTGAATTAGGAGACGCGCGTGGCGCAGAGGATGGAGGCGTCATCACCGCTCAGAGGTCTGAAGTTCGATCTCGCCCAAGAACAAACTAAGTTTTTGTTTTCCTAAAGGACCTCGTAGTCGATATCAAGCTTGTCTGACAAAATAAAAACACCAGCTTTTTCAAAGGCCGGTTTCCAGAGCTTATTAAGGCTGAATAGGCAACTAACATGCCTGTCAGATCAGAAATTTTGGAGAAGTGATGAAAATGAGGATTGGATATGCGATTGTGCACCGAGTTGCGCATAGTATTGCTTTCGTGGCCACTTTCTTCACTGCACCACTAAGTCGCAAACTGATTTTCGAGTCTTTCTTCACTGCGAAATCTCTCGAAACCTCACTCAGGTATGATTTTCCTTACGAGTTTTTGGGTAGTGCTTACTATTAAGGCCATGGTAAAAACACACGGAGCCCGCCACATGTCAGCTGAAGTCCGCAGCTCCATTTTGAGGGGGATCGAGCAAGGAATGAGTCAGAACCAACTGTCAAAGCTTTTTAACGTTTCCAGGTCAGGATCAAGCACGAGATTAGCTTTCTGCTTTGAAATTACAACCACACCTTTATCGTAGCAATAATAATTTTGAGTTTCATTCCTCAGGCAAGATATTTTACGCCCACCTTTCAAGACCCCTAATAGAAACATGATTACGAATCTCCAGCGATTCTCACCCTGAAGCTTGATCTTACTCCAGGTCCACCACTTGCCGTTTCCTGAAGAGGGTGGCGTCTAGTGAAGTTACTGAGGCAGCGACAAAATCAGGGCTCGTCTTATCGTCTTAAAACGTCTTATTTTCCGACGAATCGAAGTTCAATTAAATGGGAAGCGATGGTATTAAATACATCAGACGGCCAGTTGGAGCAACATTTGATCCCGAGTACCAGCTGCCCACTGTGAAGCACGGCGGAGGTAGCGTCATGGTTTGGGGCTGCTTCAGCGGCTACGGGATCGGGCCTCTTCAACGAATCCATGGAAATTTAGATAGACACGGTTACGAGGAGATCCTAGAAACAACGATGAGCCCATTCGCTCTTCAGTCCATTGGCAGAGAATTCGTCTTCCAACAAGACAACGACCCAAAACACACATCTGCCCACATACGACATTGGTTCGAGAGGCGCCACGTACAGGTTCTCGCATGGCCAAGCCAGTCTCCGGATTTAAATCCGATCGAACATTTGTGTGAAGAACTGGAACGTCGTATGAAGGGTAGAAGAGCGAAAAATGCAGCTGAGAAATTTGCTCAGCTCGAAGAAGAGTGGAAGAATATTCCACAGTCTTGCATAGATAACTTGCTGGACTCGATGCCAAGAAGATGCCAAGTCATTATCGACGCAAAAGGATTTGCAACCAAGTATTAAGATTTTTTTGTTCTCGTAAACGATCAAGAATCAGCTCGCAGCGCCGCGGCAAGTTCTCGGCGAGCTTACAAGCTTTGGCTCAATATTAGATCAAATTCAATCGAGGAAATAGGACCGCGCACGGCTGCGCGGCGATTCTGCATCTCACTCAATAGTTTACGAGTAACACGTTTTTGTTTTTGTAGTCATGTTTTGAAGGCCCTCAAGAATTTCTATCAGGTATTGCTGTTTTGGAGTTCCTTGTACATTTTTCGGTCCTATTTCCTCGATTGAACCCAAAAACACTACCCAAAAACTCGTAAGGAAAATCATACCTGAGTGAGGTTCCGAGAGATTTCGCAGTGAAGAAGGACTCGAAAATCAGTTTGCGACTTAGTGGTGCAGTGAAGAAAGTGGCCACGAAAGCAATACTATGCGCAACTCGGTGCACAATCGCATATCCAATCCTCATTTTCATCACTTCTCCAAAATTTCTGATCTGACAGGCATGTTAGTTGCCTATTCAGCCTTAACAAGCTCTGGAAACCGGCCTTTGAAAAAGCTGGTGTTTTTATTCTGTCAGACAAGCTTGATATCGACTACGAGGTCCTTTAGGAAAACAAAAACTTAGTTTGTTCTTGGGCGAGATCGAACTTCAGACCTCTGAGCGGTGATGACGCCTCCATCCTCTGCGCCACGCGCGTCTCCTAATTCAGCTGTAGAGTGTCCTACCGCGACAGCTACGTTACGTCATTATGTAAGACAACAGTTTCACGCTGTTTTTCATCGGACATCGTTGTATGATCTGAAGGGTGATACCTTACGAACCAGCTAATTTAGAACAAGCTGCTATCGATAATCTGATCACTGATGAATCCAATAAATTTCTTGAGAGATGTCCACTGCTTAGGCCATTTGATGAATAAGATAAGAGGTATCAGTCCTTGCTCTTAAGAAAAGAGCAGCAGATTTTTCAAAGTTGACTCAAATTTTGCATCACCCTAGTAGGGTTGAAGTTGTTCAAAAATTTATGATATTTCTCAATGATGAGATTTTTCGACCAAAATGTTTTGTGAAAGAAGTAATGCATAGGGGACATGATAGTTGTCTCGCCTTACCTCGACAAAGCGTTTTTAGTATGCTACGTAGAAGTTTTAAAAATGACTTCTAATTCTTCACAGCTATAAATAAATTCAAATCCTAGTACAGTGTTTGAAAGGCAATTGTTAGCTCTTCCAAATGAAATGTTATGCTACTCTGAACATCTCTCCTGTAAAAGGTTATGCGCCGCCAAAGTGAAAATTTTGATGACAAAAAATGTACGTCCTAAAAAACTCCTTGTATTTTTTTAGTTCTAACACATTCAGAAACGCCTCACATATCGTTTGATAGAAAAAGATTTGCTCTATCGAATGATGTACTTGGCTTTGCTCAGTCTTCTTAACTTGCTGAGAACGAGCTCGTCAAATTGGAGCAAAAATCGCAGCTCGATCGCGTGTTGAATATATTTTGGCCGCTACTGTATATGATCTCTCCGCTAACCCATCGCCTTATCAAAACTGTGCCCCTGACACAAAAAGAGGTTCCTACCCATGGGTAACCGATAAAACCAAGATCCAACCTTCCTGCTGAAGTTGTCAGTGCTGTATCTACGTAAGGAGCACGTGATGCAGTGGTAACAGCGCTTCTGGCACCAGAACGATCGAGCCAACGATCCATCCGTTCCATAGCCATAGCTCTAGGGTCGGGTAAATGAGTACCAGACTTGTCTGGTAGGTGAAGACACTGACTTGGTATAACGGCTGGTCCCAGCCATTGTATAGGCCAAATATGCACTCACCATGCTCCCAAGATTTGAATGGAAGACGAGTGCGAGGCGCGATCCTCCGATAACGCCGATAACTTTACCCTTAGCTTCACCTATTTCAGGGAGCATACCTGGCTACAAAAACCCTCTGTATGCTGGCCGTCCAAGCCAACGGCACTCAACGCTTTTACAACGTGAAGAATCTTTACGGATGGAGCGAATCGAAGGCGACCCGACTTGCCCAACATGCGGCCACGGGAAAGCGAGGCGCTGTGATTTCCAGGTAAAATTTCCTCCAAAGAGGGATTTTGAGCATTCCTACAACACTTTTATTGTTGAAACCTCATTTTCCAGGTCAACATTCCCCTCTAGCGGTCGTTATGCCGGTCACTGGCTCGGAGACAACAGTGCCACATGGAACGATCTCAAGGCTGCGGTGATCGGAGCGCAAGAGTTTAACATGTTCGGCATACCGTACGTTCACTAAATCGTAAAATATTCACCTATATCAATCTAATCTGTGAGCGTGGTGCAGTGGTAAAGGCGCTACTCTCACCTACACAGTCGAGCGATCGATCGCAGCCAGGGCTAAACAAGCCTTCCATTCATCAGGGTCGAGTAAATTGGTGCCAAACCGGTTTGGTAACGTGAAGGCACCCTCTTTTATAGCGGCTTGACCCGCAATTAATTGTATAGGCCAAATATCCATTCGCTATATCTTCTAGGACTGTAACAGAAGGAAGAATGGAAGACGAATGCAGTGGCGCATCATTATAGTCCTTATCAGCGCGGATAACTTTACCTTTACCTTTACCTCAACATTACCTTGGATGGAGTTCAAAATTCAAACATCTCTCACTGCCTTCATCAACTTCACTGCTTCTGGAGTTTCGAAGCGAATACTTAGGAGACTGATCAATGCTAACCACTTCATTTTTTACCAAGGTGCCGAGCAACGCATTCAGTAGAGATATCACTTTGGCGTTATCTGCAATCCCTATAGATAAGAAGCGAACGAATGTCTTTACCTGATACCATTTACGGGGAGGTTACCGTATACCCGAGTTGCTAACATCACTAATTTTTCTTACCCCTCAACAATCGACTAGCTTCAACAGAAATTGTAAAGGTAAAATGTAAAGTGGTCGGCGTTAGTCAATCCCCTAAGAACGCGTCATGCATTCGCCGTCTACTCAGAATCGTAGAGGCATGTTGAACGCACATTTAACCTATACGTACGATTTCACCAATAGTATTCACGTTTTCGCTACATTTTGAAAAGGCATAATATTTATCTTGAAAAAGGCATGATCTTCTAGTTTACCTGGTTCTCCCGCTTTACCCGCAGCCAATTTCTCACACTAATTCACGACCTAATTTACTAATCTAATTTCTTCTATTTACTTGAAAATAGATCGGATAGTGCAGGGTGGGATAGTCTCAACAGTATGGAAATAAGGGAGAAGAATAAGAATTCCTGGACCTGTAAAAAAAGAATGGGATAACCTCAGCAACATGAAGATGTGGGAGAATTTCTGAAGCATCGAAGTAGCCCTAGCGATACGTTTTCAAAGAAAAATGTCGAACCGATGATGATGATGATGACCTGAGGGACCAACCGCTATACCAAGTCAGGGCCTTTATCTTCCCAGACACGTTCGTTACCAATTTACCTGACCTCAGGGGATAGAAAGCTTGGTCAGGGCAGGGATCGCTCGGTCGATCGAGTGGATGACAGTGGCGCCTCCTGCCACTGTAGCACGCCTAACAGAAATTATAAGCAATTTACAATATCATGGGCCCTACTAAATAATTTCTGTCAAAAGTTGCAGGTATATCGGATCGGATATTTGCGGCTTCAACGGCGAGACAAACGAGGAGCTCTGTCTACGATGGCAACAAATGGGAGCCTTTCACCCGTTCATGAGGTCATTTTGTAGGGCTTTTGAATTACCGGCAGTCGTCGGTATTTGTCATGTTTTGCAGCATAACATCAATGTTTTTTCTTTAGAAATCACAACACGATAGGAGCAACACCGCAGGATCCTGCCCGTTGGCCGAGCGTGACCAAAGCCACCATAAAAGCCAACCTCTTCAGATATTACTATCTGCCTTATCTGTACAGGTGAGATAGAATTATAGCGGCCAGAAATCTGTGCCGACAACTATCTCAGCCCGGCATTAGCCAAGCGTTCCGACTGCACAGACCGAGTCTGAGTCCAAAATTAATTTTTGTTGAAACATCGCCTACAGGGGTTATTTGGATCGCTGATCACAAATCTGATGGTCGTTTTCCGAATTTGGACTGAGGACCACCAACATTGCCGCTTCGAGTTGTATCAAAATTTCAGATTTGGCTTGAATTTTGTCTAAGTAGGATACTCTGCGGTTGATTACGACTATAATGATGGTTTTTCGAATTTCGCTCGATTGCGACTATTGCGGATGAATTTAAATGAAGATGAAGCAGGGTCAGGTTGGTGGCTGGGGAAGTATCCACCTGAATCCGTCGAATAAAATATAATACATTAGGTAAAAAACCATCGAAATCAATCGAAACGTGACAAAAGACATCAAATTCGTAATTAGCACCCCAAATAACCTACCTAACTTACAGAACTGTTCAAAGGTTTAGCCAAATTGGTGATTTCGACCCGACCACCGAATTTAACTACATCTGTGGACCTTGGATGAAATTCGAAAAATAAACCTCGGAATCGTTATCAGCATGCAAATAATCACCCCAGACGAAGTTTCAGCCGAATCGATAATCCTAGCTTGACCTCGCTGCAGGCGATATGGCTGGTCCTCGGTCGAATTTCGAAAAATGGACATCAGATTCGTGACCAGCGCTTCGAATAACCTCCCTCCCGTAGGCGAAAAATTGAGGAAGAGTTTTGAGCTAAGCTCGATGGGTGGGGTCAGAACATTGAAAAAGTGCTCTCTTAGCAAACAGTGACAGTATATGTGAAATAGGACCTACCGTCGACGAACCAGAAACCAGAACAAGAGGGCGTCCGAAGCGGCGCTTGCTTAATCCGATACATGCAGATCTGAAGACAGCAAGAAGTCGTCGACAAGAAGCGTATGATAGATCTTTATGGCGTAAGAAAATCAGCAGATTGGACACCGCTTCGAAGCGGAACGAACGCTAAGGAAGAAGACAACCTTTGTTATACATTCGTTGATCGTTTGTCGATGATCAGCGACGACAACAGGCACAGGTCGTGCCAAGTTCAGATACTCTCTACTATAGTGGAGGAACAATTGTCGCTTATCGACCGTGTGACCGTGTCATGTGAGACGACACAGTTTAGACCGGTGCTTATCTCATATTTATCTCGAATATTATCTGCTTTTAATTAAAAGTGTGTGCTACAGGCTTGCTAAGCGATTAATTACAATTAGCCGAAATTAGGATGGTGAGGATGAAATGACTCCATGTAAAGAAAAGATGCGATAGTTCGTTATGGCGTCAAGGAAGAAAAACTTGTAAAGCAGACTCTGATAAGAAAATAATAAGGGCGAATGATAAGGAAGAAGTATATTTTTGTGAAAACACAACTTTCGCTCCACTGTTCAGGCCATCCCATCCTACTATACATATAATCCTACTATATCATAAGCGAAACCCAAACAATGTTTGTCATGAGTGGCTCATATGGGTCCCGACACGATTGCCCGTTACCGTACTCCCAGGGAAGCATTTCATCGGTTCAGCTCGCCGTCTTCTGCTACGTACTATTTGTTCATCGTTTTATTTTAAATCTTTTTGTTTTTTTTTCAAATCATTACTTCGGTTCATGTTTTTTTGTTTATAGTGTGGATTTAGCAGCCGTTTGTCGGCCGGCAGGCCGCTGAAGTTCCAGTATAACTTTTGACAAGTGTCCGACGGGCAAACAGAGACAGCATAGGTGAAATAGGACCCACCGTCGACGTACCAAGAACCAAAACAAGAGGGCGTCCGAAGCGGCGCTGGCATATTGGGAACTACTCGGGTTCGCTATATTTCTTAGTTGGCACAGAACGTTTAGAACACGCAGAATATGGAATACCGAACGAGGTAGAAATGAAAGAAGACAACAAATTTTTTCACTAACAATAAGCTCCCGAGTAAAATGTCCTACAATTCCAGTTTTATCCTATGATTTCATTACCGTTTTATGCTTCTATGCCGGACGAGGTTAGTAGGGTGAACCAGAGTTATGCCAATAAAGTCTGGTTCACCCTACCAACCTTGTCCGGCACAGAAGTATAAATCAGTTATAACATCATGCCGAGGTTTCAAGAAGAGAGAACTTGGAAAATTCCTCTGATTTCAGTCTGCACTTCGCCGCCGCGATAAACGGAGGAACGGTCGTACGACCTGTGTTCTTCGAGTTTCCGACGGACGTTGAGACTCAGAACCTCGGGCATCAGTTCATGTGGGGAAGCGCCGTGCTGATTGCACCAGTCGTTGATCAGGTACGGTAGATTTGAAACTCGGCCCTATTCCTACACATTTACCAACAAATAACATTCGTTTCTCATGGAACGATACGGCATTTTCTTCCCTTACTTAGAAATTCCGTCCTTGAAATGTCATTAGCGAGGTTTAAGAGTTTCCTTTACCATCGACCTGGTGTTTGAAATTCTTCCTCATGCTTATCTGCTTCTCCCTTGCCTTTTTTCTCGTTCGGCTCACTGTTAGAGTATATTAGCATTTGTTTATTCCTTCAGATTCGTAAGTTTCTACGGTGTACCAGTTTCTTCTTTGCAGTTTCAACGTTGTTTTTCTGCGGTTTCACGTGCATTTGCCATGCACGTCTCAAAAAATTAATTAATTAATAAAATAAATAGCGCGTCAAACAATCGCCCTTGAGGTCCATTCATACTCGGCTTCGCAGCAGTACTGCAGCTAGGCGTGTTTTCCACAGAAAACTTTTGTCGAGCCTGGGCGTGTTTACTTTTGTGCGGCACCGCCCAAAACCAGCAATGTCCATTTTATCCCCAGAACGTTGCTAAGGGTTCATTGCTAATGAAAAATGATTTATACCTAGATAAAGAACGGCCGCTGCTTTCTCTGCGTCTCTAACCTGAGCTAATTACTGCGCTGTTGTGCAGCCGAGTATGAATGGGGGTTTGGGGGCGACAGCATCAGCGCAAGGTGAGATCTCGCTTTACTTCTTCAGGGTGCCGTCTCCGTCACTGCCTATCTACCAGAGGATGACTGGTACTCGTTGTTCGACTACAACTACGGACAATGGTTCGCGCATGGCTACCAGGAATTCCCTGCCCCATGGACGTCGCTGATACCGGTCTTCGTCAGAGGTTTATCTTTCTGATTTTGATCTTAATCGCCAAACGAGCCTACAATTCAAAAAATAGGCACATAGACGTAAAATAGCACTGCTCTGAGCGGTATTAGGTCATTTCATAAGTCCTTGCCGTTTTTTTCAACGTCGTTCTGTGAGTTTAATAGGAAAGCTCTGGCAAAGAGCTATACACCGTTCGATAGAGAATTGTTTGTAGTTTTAGAGAGTGTGTTTCGTTTTGATGGGTACTCGAAATGTTGCTAATTTTTTTACCAGTAAAACGGAAAATGAAATTCTGCAAAAATAGCCCTTTGCGGCATGGAATTTTCTTCAGAAAAAGTGAAACTTTTCGAAACTATTTGCACCACATTTGGAAGAGAGAATATTCTTCTACGAAGTGTTATATTGCGTTTTTTTATTGCTTTTGTTTTGTGATAACTTTAAGGTCCTCAAGTCGAGTGACCCAAAAGTCGTTAATTATTTTTGGACTCAACGCTAGCTCTTTGTGTGGAAGTTTTTGCAACTCTTTCTATATGTCTCATGTCAGAAACTCTTGCTCTATCAGAAAATATGTTTAGTTTTTCACGTCGCTCAATTTTGAACAAAATTTAGCAACAACGACTACCACTTAGACGCAGCATCATTAGTCTTTTTGTTGGCATAGTTTTGCCGACCACATCTAGTATTTATAGAGGAAGACTTGCACTATAAGATAGCATATTAGACGATTTTATACATATCGCATTTCTTACGTTTTTAGCTCGTTGAAAGTGGCCAGAAACGAGCCCTCTCGGCGGCCCGATGCCGCGCAGCTCGTCCATTGTGACCGCCGCGCCAATACGTAAGTCAACGTGCGGCCGTCGCGTTGGACGAGCTGCGCGGCATCGGGCCGCCGAGAGGGCTCGTTTCTGGCCACTTTCAACGAGCTAAAAACGTATGCGATTCAATATGCAGAGAACTTCTAATATGCTATCTTATAGTGCAAATGTTCCTCTTTCGAACGGTATATATTGTTTGACAAAAATATTCCAAAAGAAAGACTAGTGATGCTGCGTCTAAGTGGTAGTCGTTGTTGCTAAATTTTGTTTAAAATTGAGCGTCGTGAAAAACTAAACGTATCTTCTGAAGAGCGAGAAATTCTGACATAAGACATTTAGAAAGAGTTGCAAAAACTTTCACACAAAGAGCTAGCGTTGAGTCCAAAAATAATTAACGACTTTTGGGTCACTCGACTTGAGGACCTTAGAGTTATCACAAAACAAAAGCAACAAAAAAACGCAATACAACACTTCGTAGAAGAAGATTTTCTCTTTCAAATGTGGTGCAAATAGTTTCGAAAAGTTTCACTTTTTCTGGAGAAAATTCCATGCCGCAAAGGGCTACTTTTGCAGAATTTCATTTTCCGTTTTACTGGTAAAAAAATCAGCAACATTTCGAGTATCCATCAAAACGAAACACATATTCTAAAACTACAAACAATTCTCTATCGAACGGTGTATAGCTCTTTGCCAGAGCTTTCCTACTAAACTTACAGAAGGACGTTGAAAAAAACGGCAAGGACTTATGAAATGACCTAATACAACAGATTCTGCGAGTAATATCGATTGCGAATGGCAAACGGCAAGCCAAAGATTAGGGAACCCCTTACAAGGCGTTCAGATTTAGCCTATACAATGGCTTGTGGGGCCAGACGCTATACCAAGACAGTGTATTTACCTTTCCAGACAAGTCTGGTACCGATTTTTATTTTTTTACCCAAACTCGGAGAAATGGAAGGCTTGGTTACCCCAGGCGAGAACCGAACGCTCGACCGTGCAAGTGTCCGTAGCGCCTCTTATCACTAAACCAATGAAGCCTACATTGCACAGCCACTTTTTCTCTAAAGAATCTTACGCTTCTCATTCCAGGCGGTTCCATTCTTCCGCGACAAGCAGCGAATCTTACAACGGCCGCATCGAGACAGAGCCCATTCGAGCTGCTCATCGCTCCTGGGTTGAATTACGGTAAGTCTCTGCCCGAATTTCACACGAAACATACCAGAAGGACTATGAAGAGAGTCTGCTTTCTGCAGCTCAACCAACATTAATATAAAAATTTTATTCGAGCTGACGGTTGGCGCCCATTTCTTCCTTCTTTTTTCATCGCCTTTATCAAGGCCAAGAGCAAGCCGAATCTAACTTACTGATCAAGTTTTCCTTCAACAGCGCAACAAATTCTCTGAACAAAGTAAAAGACAATTGAATGGGTATCGAACAAAAGAAAAAGGAGTTTTTGAGTAACTTTACAAGGAAGAATTGTTTTGAGTTTTTTGTTTTTCTGATTTGTTTTGTTGTCGTTGATTTGTTGTTGTTTCTACGCGCACTGGCGTGTGCGTCATAGAAATAAATAAATAAATATAATAAAATAAAAAAAGGGTCAGAAAAGGCTAACCCTTATGATTCCACAGGGTGCGGCAAAAGTTCTTGGACACAGATACTTGACCGTCTCAACGGCAAGATCTAATGCAAATGAGATGAATTTTATAATATTTATTGCCTTTGACCACACACATATTAAAAAGCATCTAAGTTCCGAAATGGCCTCCTTTCGCACGAATACAGGCCCTAAGTCTCTTGAGGAACGAGTCTACTGCGGCACGCAGGTTCACCGACGCGTCCGGGAAAGCGACAGCCACAAGTCCTGGAAGACGTTTTGAAGAAAGAAATTCTTCCGTGGCCTTCCCAGCAGTTCGAAAACACCACTTGGACCTATCAGCAGGAATCTGCACCGGCCCATAGTGCTGAAGTCGTATAGAAGTGGTATGCCAAGAATTTTCCTGATTTCATCTCAGCAAAAGAGTGGCCACCGAAGAGCCCGGACCTTAATCCGATGGATTATTCAATCTGGTCCATATTGAAGCGCAAAGCCTGCGCGACATCCCACGCGAGCAATGATTCTCTTGAAGAAGCCTTGAAGAAAGACTGGGAGGAAACTGATGAAGATGTCCTGTGTGCCGCCGTAGACTCGTACCTCAAGAAACTTAGGGCCTGTATTCGTGCGAAAGGAGGTCATTTCGAAACTTACAAGGGAGGTCAGTGAACTTCCCCCGACGATTCTTAACAAGACCTATATGGTCTTATAGAGCTTGAAGCGCAGATCACAGATATGTAATTTATTTTTGCTGAATGGCAGTGGGTGGTCCGAAAATTGCAAAAAAAAGTAAGCACTGCTCTGACAACACTGCTGAGGGGCGCTGAATAGCCCCAGAGGTGAGAGGCTCGCACATGTGTGCTTCGGTAGCGCAGCGGTACCGCAGTGGACTGTTGCTCGGAAGGCCAAGGGTTTGGATCCTGTGGATGTGTTTTTGTTTTGCTTCAATCGCATTGATACCAAATGGTGCTCATTTTGGGATTTTGTCATGGGGATTGAAGAATATCATGTTTGGAGCACTCTATACCGCACAAATTTTGGTAAATGACAACATTAATATGGGTAGCCAATATCTATCGTAACTTACCTTAAACAGACGCAAATTCAGAAACTAATGTTGGATTCGTGATCAGCGACCCAAATAGCCCCTACACACGAAGTTTGGACGAAATCGGCGATTTTGACCCACGCACCTCACTTACCCACCCTTGCCATAGCAAGCGCTCACCAGTCAGAAATCCAGAAGCAAAAGTAAAATTTGTGATCAGCAATCCAGGAGAGACTCCTATGCAATTTCTGGAACGAAAGTAGTGGATGCTGACGATTTTCTGACAGCTAAAGTCTGAATGGTGCCATAATATTACCAGTAATTCATCAGAGACTCAACCTTGGGCAACTCTACCGACACCTGACATGAGGCTCGAGACGTCATGGTCACCCATTTCGCCCACACTTTGCTAACGAGACTATTTGAGACGCTGGTCACGAATATAGCACTAGTTTTGCGATTTGAAACAAGTGAGGGTATCTAATGACGGGTTTCGTTGTGTGCGGGCTGGTGAGCCTTTGCAATGGTAAGGGTGGGTAAGTGAGGTGCCAAGGTCAAAATAACCGATTCTGTCCAAACTTCGTGTGTGGGGGTTATTTGGGTCGCTGATCACGAATCCAGCATTAGTTTCTGAATTTGCGTCCGTTCAAGGTGAGTTACGGTAGATTTTGGCTACCCATATTAATGTTGTCATTTACTAAAATTTGTGCGGTTTAGAGTGCTCCAAACATGATTTTCTTCAATCCCCATGACAAAATCGCCAAATGAGCACCATTTGGTATCAATGCGATTGAAGCAAAACAAAAACACATCCACAGGATCCAAACCCTTGACCTTCCGAGCAACAGTCCACTGCGGTACCGCTGCGCTACCGAAGCACACGTGTGCGAGCCTCTCACCTCAGGGGCTATTCAGCGCCCCTCAGCAGTGTTGTCAGAACAGTGCTTACTTTTTTTGCAATTTGCGGACCACCCACTGCCATTCAGCAAAAATAAATTACATATCTGTGATCTGCGCTTCAAGCTCTATAAGAGCATATAGGTCTTGTTAAGAATCGTCGGGGGAAGTTCACTGACCTCCCTTGTTAGATGCTTTGTTATGGGTGTGGTCAAAGGCAATAAATATAATAAATTTCATCTCATTTGCATTAGATTTGCCGTTTAGACGGTCAAGTATCTGTGTTGAAAGACTTTTGCCGCACCCTGTATTAGTATGGTCCACTCAACACCTACACTAAACTCACCCATACTTCCTATAAGCGCGTGCTTAGTGAACCTCACCTGCTCACTTCATAGAGGTTTGCCATTCTACACTACCGTCGGTGAACTTCCGCCAAAACGCGATGTACACGATTTAGTTCATTTTCATCGTTCACGTGCCATAAATCAAAATAATGTTTTTTATTCAATACGAATAATTCTAAAGTGATTTATGGCGGGTGAACTGTTAAAGCGATCTATATCGTTTATATCGCGTTTTGGCGGAAATTTACCGACGGTACTGTACTTCTTTTTTCACTTTTTCTGTAGCCAATTAACTGTCTCTTTCCTTTTTCAGAGAACTTCCATTGAGCGGGTTGTCGCTCAGGTTAAACTCAGCTTGTTTCAGGCTCTAAAGACGACGAGTACGTCGAAACTTTATCACAAATGAAACGAAATGAACTTCAATACAATAAAATAGATTGGATATAAAATAAGTAGAATAAATACTGCTTACACACCATTTTTGATTGAGCTGCTGAAAGTCCACTGACTAGAAATATGCCAATATTCTACGAGAGCTGGACGGAAAGTGAGTATCTGATGGACCAAATTCATTTCAGTGAGGAACGCCGCCCAGGGATTCCTTTTCTGGGATGATGGCGAGACTATCGTCGACTCATTCAGCACTCACAACTACTTCCAGTGGTCGTTCAGGTATCAATCGGACGATGAAGCTGCATTCTTGTCGATCAACACGATACGGAATGCTGTAAGCTGTACCACATTTACTTACTACCTACCGTCGTAGTACCGGACGTGTCTTTTGATCAAAAGCCGAAAAAGCCGGCAAAAGCCGCTCCAAAGCGGCTTTTTTGAATAACGTTGTTGAAACTCAATTATTTGTAAAAAAAAATACATATATTTGAGCTCAGGAGCTCGAGCTCTATCCATCCATATACACTTTTCACAAATTCGTGAAACTTGTTTTCAGTCGGGTGGATAATTCATACACCAGACGATAGAGCTCGAGCTACTGAGCTCAAATATGCGTATATTTTTTACAAATCATTGTGTTTCAACAAGGTTATTCAAAAAAGCCGCTTCGGAGCGGTTTTGCCGGCTTTTTCCGCTTTTGATCAAAAGACACGTCCAGTAGTGTATTGTTGTTACTACTTTTCAAACATCCAAGAACGCTACGATTAGTGGTGGTCCCAAAAGTTTGACACTCCTAGAGGTAAACGTTAAACAATTGCAAGGAAAGGAAAATTACCAAAAATAAAAGGATTGGTCAAGTATACCCGCGATGAGAGAGCTGCAAATTCACCGAGGACTGGTTACATGCGCGAAGATTGAAAAAGGATAAAGGTGTGTAAGGAATTAAGAAAGGAATAAGTGTGCGCATGAAAGGAAAACCAGATCTGCGTCGAAGACATAAGACCGAAGTGGATGGGTGAGCAGGGGTGAATGGTTTCGGATCGATTGTAAGTGGTTGACACGGCCGATCATAAGCACTCAAAATGGATCACGGTCGTTGCATTGCTTCACGTCGGGTATCGCAAACCCGCGAATGCGAATATTGGGGGATAGACCGGGTATACTTCGCTTGTAGTGTTATATACTCCTATTTCCGTTCATGAATTATGGCCCTGGCTTCCACAGTCGAATCGAAACAACTTTCAATCAAAATACAATTATAAATAAATTGCCAATATTCCCCTTACTTCCCCTAGTAGTTAGACAAGTCACGTTTTCATCCAGATCTGAGCAAGAATTGGTCAATAGACTGTTGATCAGGGTGCTGATCGTGGTTCTTATCGATCATTTTTGAATTGGTGTTGGTGAATTTATTGGTCAAGTACAGAGCTTGGATACAGGTGACGCTAAGGTGGCGGAATCGATTTTCCCGGTTTTCACCAAAAGAAATAGTATTAGGGGGGGGGGGGCAAAAGTATTAAGGAAAATGCACCAAACTCTTTTATTTCTCAATAACTTAAATACAATTCAACTGTGCTGAGGGATGTATTCTCCATTGAGGTCTATGACTTGCTACCATCGTTCAGCCAGCTTTCTGATCCCATCCTCCCAGAACTGCTTCGGCCTGGAGTTGATCCACTGGTTGACATGCCTCTCAAAGTCTGGTTGGCTCCTTGCGTCCCTTCTAGCCAAGAAGTCTTGCAGGCTAAAGAGGATGTGGTAGTCGCATGGAGAGATGTCCGGTGAATACGGTGGGTGAGGTACACGGACGTACCCCATCTGAGCAAGCTTCTGCGTGGTTACTTTTACCTGGTGTGGTGTGGCGTTGAATACTGTCTATTGTCTATACTGAATACTC